>RJWJ010017548.1:0-32797 GCA_004363605.1 Indri indri
TTTTCATTGAAGCATTTTTACACAACTCTTTGCTTTAGTGTTCAATATTACAGTCAAGTCTTATATGGAAATAGAATAGTGTCTGCAAAAATAGCAGCAGACAATCTTAGATACAGTGAATTCCGAAGTTGGCAGTTAAATTCTAGAATCACCATGGAGGTGGGAAGGTACTCTGTCAATGGAAACCCGTTGACTAAATGTTTAGGTGAGACAAACATAACTCAATCAAAAACCATCCCCTTCCCTAAAACAATCCCCCTTTACAAAGCACTTGGTCCAAGGAATAGAAGCAGCATGTAACCTTGGTTGTAATGGCAACTTGACTGCTTGCCTGCTTGACCTTAAGTAAGTCACATCACCACTGTGAACGTCAGTCTTGTCCTCTCAATAAGTTTGAGTTATAGTTGGAATGAAAAATAGAATCAATCTTGTGGGCCCTCTTATATATAATACATAATGTTTGAAGCACTATGTTGAGAAAGATTTTAAGACTATTTCTGGATTCAACAAAAATAATATACCCTTGTAGATAAGCTCTGTTTCCCACAGATATCAGAAGGCAATGTGGCAGCTAAAGGATTCTGAAGTTCACCTCCTCAAGTCCCACATCAAACATTTTAACTTTTCTCACAAACTGCATCATGTGCATGTCATTCAAAAAACACTAAACATTAAACACATAATAACTAAAATAATTGGCTTAGATTAACAGTACTATATTATAAAGCAATTCACAATACTTACTTTATCAACAGCTGTGTGTGATTCCCCTGGAGAAGATCTTGCCTCCCTAAATTTTCGAAAACTAAAAATAAAATCTTGATCTCACAGGTTTAGAATAAAGGCTTTTGGCCATAATTCATTGGTACATTAAAAGTCCAGAATGTTTCAACTAGAAACATGAAATTTCAAATATGAAAGCACAGTAAGACATAGCTGCTTTAAAGCCAGAGAATCCTTCCTAGATCGAAAGGTGATCCATAAAGTCTCACTCCAGTGAAGGTAAGGTCAAAACTCTCAGAACTAAATTCCTGACCAGTACATCTTCTTCACTTCAATTATAATCATCTTAAGTTTTTTTCTTAAATCCATCTTCAATTTTAAATTGGTCATTTATATTGAAGTCTGATAAGAAACAATCAAGCAGAGTTTTGTTCCAAATATCTTGTGGGTGTACCAGATATTGTACGTATGCAAGCACACACATGCGTGCACACACACACACACAAACACACACTACCTTGGTCATGCTGCCAAATATTCAATCATCCTGACGGTGTTCTCTTTGACAGAAGTAGAAGCAAGAGCTTCTTTTGTTGGAAAGAACCAGGGCAGCTGATACACAGGGTGACAGCCAAGACAAGTTGCAAAGAGCTGAGGCAAGAATGTGGAAAGACCAAGCGCCTTATTTACTAGCATGCCTGCCTTCCCCACCTGACTGTGGGCACTGTAAAGAAAGGATTGCTTTTCCTCATTGCTGCATCCATCAAGCTCAAAATAGGCCTTCTCTGCAAGAGGAACAGAACATGTATTTTTTTTTTTTTTTTTTGTATTTTGCCATAACAAGAGCTCCAATATCACAACCAGTAGCCAACAGCAGAAAAGAACACGGAAAATGGGTGGAAAACTGAAAGATTAGAGGTGGGATAAAATGGTGTGAAAATTTGAGATTGCCAACAACCATAATGAAAGAACTGGTGCATTTTTGTGATCAACTTTTAAACCAGGTAACTGAAGACATTTAAAAAATTTTCCAACCGGGTATATTTATGCCCATGTGGCCTAACAGAGAATCAATATAATTAAAACAGATCCGTTACATTTGACCATATGAACTAAGCCAGTCATCACATTGCTGAGTCATTAACGCAGATGACAGGTGTTCAGGGACGTGATGCTAATTGTTTTAATGAGGCGGGGGTGGAAAAGTGGTTAATGCTACACATTTTGGAGTCACGGTCCTGGCTTCAAATCATAGCTGAAGTATGAATTATGAGTGTGACTCAGAAGATACTTAAACTCTCTGAGCTATAACTTGACAATCTTTAAAATAAGGACAACAATAGTACCTCCCTCATAGGCTGAGTAAACGTTACCATCCATATAAACAGCCTAGTGGCTAGAACATAGTGAGCACTCAAAACATGTTTGCTTTTATTGTTATTATTATCAACATCATTAACGTTTCAGTATTCTAGCTAGTTTTCTATGTCTATTGGGATAAAAAAAAATGTGTCTAGGGTTTTCTAAGCTAAGCTAAATGAGACAATGTATTTTGAAAGCACATTGAAAATTCTATGGCTTTATGCAAATGTAGAAATGTTTCATTATTATCATGGGTCTGATAGGCTAAAAGCATTCTAATAGAGGTAGGAAAGTATTTTAAGTTTTAAAATAAAGAGAGACAGATAACATTGGCAAGAAGCCATCTCAATGTGACCGGTTTTCTGCATTGTTCAGGTAATTCAAAACAGAGGTCAAGATACAGGAATACTGAAACACTTTAAAATGTACAAGCCATTGAAAGAATGAGAAGACTAAAGGCATCAAGAGTTACAGAATACTGTACCAATTATTGTCTTAAAGAGAAAAAAAACTGATTATTAATAGCTTCAGGTTATATTCATGTCTCCTCCCAGAAAATTTCCATGTTACTGGGAACAGTCTTCAATTAAAGAGAAGGCCAGGGTTATACATTATTCTGGTTTCCACACATACATATATGCTAAGGTGAGTCTGCATTTTCCTGAATCCTGCAGCATCTGTTTTGGGAATTATTCATTCAGTCAATGAATATTTATTGAGCTCCTATCATATACTGGGTAGTGTCATAGTGTTATGAGGAAAACTCAAGGTTGATATTTACTCATCCCATATTTATCAGCAAAAATGTCTGTCTCCAATCTGCCCAAACTTTTCATGTGATCATCAATAAATCATCTAATGGGATTTTTCCTAAATATGTTTATATGTGATGTGGGGCTAGAACTCTCATCCTTGCTGTCTTATAGCTGCTCTGAAGCTAAAATTAAGTGACAGATAAGGAAGCATTTTGAAAGGCTAAAATTATTTTGGGTAAGTTCTATTTTTACCATTGTTGTAGAGTTCAAAAGAATAGAAAATATTTGGTGCTATGGACAAAGTAATTAAAGCTAAGCAAGTTCAAATGATAAAAGGAGATTTGTTGAGAGGCAAGGAAAAAATCAGAACACTTTGCTGGCTTCAATAGTTCTCCCAAACCATCCATTTACTGTTCAACTCTTTCTCAGCACCACATCTAACAGTGTTTTGGTTCCCAAGCTTTAATGCACATGAGGATGATGAACAGGGCTAGTTAAATGCAGAGAGCTAGACTCCTACCCTGGAATTTTTGATACAGTTGGTCAGGGGTGGGGCCCAAAACTTTACATCCCTAACAACGTCCAGGTTATACTGATATGCTGGTGTAGGGTACACACTTGAAGAAATTAAAGGAGCCCGTTCTTGCCAAGTTTGCAGCAACTGGGGAGACAAAAAAAACTTGAATGAATTAAAAAAAAAAAAAGAAAGAAAGAAAATCTGGCCATGAGCTCCGGATATGTGTATCAAAGCATCTGCTCTTAAGAGGCAACTCAAACCTAACATGCCCACAGTGGAACTCTTGCTTTCTACTCACAAACGTGCTCCTCTTCTAGTCTTTTCTGCCTCTGAACCCAAGTGCTCAAACAAAAAACTTAGGAGTTTATCTCAGCTCCCAAGCTATCCATTAATTCCACAAATGCTTATTTACTTAGCACCTGCTCTCTGTCAGGCACTATTACAGATACTGGGGGACAGAACAAGGACCAAAACAAAGTCCTGGTGCTCAAAGAATTTAAATTCTGATATTTAAGCTAGAAAGCAACAAGTAAATAAACAAGTAGATAGTAGATAGCATACTCTGGAACCGAAATATGAGCATTTCACACTGTTTCCACAGCCACCACCCCAATTTCAGCCATCTTCTCTTGCCTAAAGCACAGAGACACTCATAACTAGTCTTCCTGCTTCCACTGTTCCCTAAGCAAATCAATTATCCACACAGCTTCCAGATGATCTCTAAATCCTTTATCAGATCACCACATTCTCCTACATAAAAGCTCCCAGTGACTTTCCTTTGCATTTAGAATTAAATACAGACTCCTCAATTAGCATGATATACAAGACCTCTCCAAACTCTCTTACTTACCTCTTCCCTGTTCAAATAGCTCCTGTTGCCTTCCTTCCACCCTTTTGACATGCTAAGATCATTCAAATCACGGGGCCTTTGCACATGCAGTCTCCTCTTCACATAATACTAATTTTCCTTGTCATCATTCAGGTCTTAGATCAAATGTCACCTCCACAGAGAAATAGTTTCTGACCACACTTGAGCACACTTCACTGCCACACTCTGTATTTTATTACTTTTTTTTTTCCTTGATAGCATTTACGGCTCTCTGATATTATCTAGTGGTTATCATCACTAAAACGTAGGCTGCATCAGGGCAATGCCTTATTCAAACTTGGTCATTGTTGTGTCTTCAGCGCTTAGATAACAGCCCGACGGTTATCATAGGCACTCAAAGTTAATTGAATTAATAAATGAATGAACAAAGCACCGGGATTGTCAGCAAGTCTCTTCAAATCAGTTTACAATTCTTCAGCATGAGTGCCACGTCTATGCCGTCTTTCTACTCCCCGTCTTTTCTAACTCCATGTTGTGCGTGCAGTCCTGTTCAAGAAGTAGATACACTAGGTCGACATTTACTTGGTTGTGCTGTAACAACATCCTGAATCAGACATTATTTTTCCTATTTTTTAGAGGTAAAAACTCTAAGAGTTGAAAAAAATTTAATGAACTTACTGAAGAAGATGAAAAGAACAAGGAAAAACAAAACAAAACAAACAAACAACAACAACAAAAAAAAACTAAGGCCCACCATCCCAGGGGCTAAGGAAGGGGAAAGTTTAAGATTAAATGTCAGATGAAGCAGGTGAGGAGGAGGAGCTGAACACTGACAAATGGATTTGGCCTGAAGATGGATTTTGATAACTTTAAGGAGAGCAGCCTCAAGAGGGGAGCGGCGTCAAGGAAGAAAGCGGTAATGAGAAAACGAAGAGGATAGGAGTGAGAAAGATTGCTTAAGAAAGCGGAAGCCACACTCGTTTCAAACTCGGATGTGATTACTTGGAAATGGGGGTAGAATTTGAACGTATTTAAGCAGAAGTCAGATCAGGGCGAGTAGAGAGGGACAGAGCTGGGGCTGGGACTATGAACTCGGGAGGGAGGGAGGGGCTCAGGCGGTGAGAGGGTTGGGCGGGCGGGAGGCTGCAGCGCAGCAGACAGGGCAGGGAGCGGGAGAGGAGGTCATGGTCTCCATAGGTCAAAGGGGAGGGGGCAAGGGGGGAGGCCTGAAGTCAAAAAGGTCTGAAAATTACAGGAAAAGTTGGCCCAGACCAGGGGTTCATTCGTTGCTGAGTCCAGGAACGAGTGAAGTGACTGTCTGGTGAGTGCAGGGATCCCAGCGTCATATTGGAAAACAGAGGCCGCAGGGGGATGAGAGACCATAACCAACAGCTGGAAGGGGTAAGCTGAGTGTCGAGGAATAAAGAGCTTAAGAATTTTTGAGGAAAACCTTAGTTTGGTTGTTGGTTTTGCCCTTTTCTAAATATGTGATCTTGAGTGACTCATATCCCTCTTCTTGGTCTTAATTTTCTCTCCTGTGAATGATTGCTGTCATTTGCAAAGATTAAAAGAGATAATGAGTACTAAGCAATAAGCAGAGGAGGTGGGTCATGAGAAAAGCTCTAAAAAATGATAAACAAGGAAGAGTAAGGCAACGTCCAGAGTAGGGTCTTAGAGTTTTAAAACTTAATGCATTTTTACTTGTCAATTAAAAAATACATTTAAAAAGTAATGCATAAGAGTACTTGGAGAAATGATTTTAAATGCATAACCCTGCTCTGTCTCCCCTGTGGGATTCTGAGACTGCAGGTCTGAATAGTGGGGCCTGAAAATATGCATTGGTCACAAGTGAGCACTTCAGGTGATATTCTTATGCAGGATCCACGAGTCACACTGACCTTGAGAACTGCACTGTGATTGATGGAGTTGTACAGTATGGAGCCAGCACTGTACAATGGCAACAGTACTGGTATTAATCGGTAACCATTTTGATCCTCTGGACAAGATTCTCAGTGCAGGTTACTTAGTAAATACCTGAAAAAGTATGTGTGAATATATGTATGCATGTACGTACATTTACAGTGTTCTGTATCAACCATCTCCATCTAGTTCCAAAACATTTTTATCATTCCAAAGGAAAATTCATACTCATTACGTAGTTATTCCCCATTTCCCCCTCTCTCTTGCCCCTGGCAACCAACAATCCTGCTGCAATCTGTCTCTGTGAATTTATCTAATCTGGATATTTCGTATAAATGGATTTATACAATCTGTGACCTTTCCTGTCTGATTTCTTTCACTTAGTATGTTTTTAAGGCTCATCCATGTTGCAGAATATATCAGTACATCATGCATTTTTCCTTATGTTTGAGTAATACTCCATTGTATGCATCTACCACAATTTGTTTATTCATTCCTCTGTGGGTGCACAATTGGCTTTTGCTACCCCTTGGCTACTGTGAATAGTTCTTCTATAAACACACATGTGTATAATCTTTTAAAACATCTCTTTGCAGCACCATCAGCCTCAGAGAGTATGATTTAACCCATCTCAAGTAGACTCAGGTGATTTTAATACTGAGAAACTCTGTTCAATATATTTGAATTGCTATGTAATTTTAGCACTAATTAGCAAGCAAAATCCTTTTCTAGGATTGATGGTGCATTCCTCTACATGGTCCATGCGTAGTGGTACTCAATAATGCAGGCTGGATAGCTGTAGAAAGAGCTGTGGTTCCAGAACAGGCTGGTGCTAACAATGTGAATTAGTTCTGTACTGTGCCAAATGTGGCCATAGTACATGGAGTCATAAATAACCTACTGAAACATAGTCTACTTTACTTTCCTCAAAAGATTACTTTCTAGCAAGACCTAAGGAAAGAAGTGGGGACACCACATTTTATACCTGTTGCCTGAATAATGCAGCTGAGTGAGAGATAAATGAGCCTCAGAGACTGCTCACAGTGATCTGAGAAAGAATGTCAGGGTTTGTCAAGGTTGCATATGAATAATGTCCTGGCAAAAAAGAAAAGAAATTGCTGTGGCAATTATTTTAATGAAAAGGAACACTCAGTGTCAGACGTATACATTATCCTATTCATGAACCACTCACTGATGTCTCAGATAGGTATGAGGGTGGCTTTTGATGTGCTGCTTTGTACTTCTGTAAAAGCTTACTTCTGAGAAGTTCAAAGTGCTTTCCGTGACTTTCTCAGAGTCCCTTTCAACCCTTTTGTGGGCTGGATGGTGCGCGTTATTCTCATCTCGTAGATGATAGGAAAGCTCAAATGCAGAGAGGTTAAGTGTGTGCTCCATGTTTCTCTTTTAGGATGGGCCCCAAGGCTCCTGGCGTCCAGAGAGTCCTCACAGTTGGCTCTATTACCTCTCTGCCCTTTCATCGCAAAGTTAGCATATAATAGTTACTACAAAGTAAAAGTCCTGTCAACAGTAGAAGGTGGATATTTTTAATTTAGTACCATCAACTGCTTGAATTGAATTTTCTTCCAGGGTCTTGACAATACTATTTTTGATTCACAGCATGGGAAACTTTTCACATTCTTTTTTATTATTATTTTTAGTTAGATATCACACAGTTGTGTTAACATTGTCAGTATTTCATCAGGTCTTTATAAGGCAACATCCTTAGGTGATGGTGTGGGATGGTTCACTTTCTTGTCACATTTAATTTCATTGTCACTATAAAAGTATGCATTATAAATCAACCTTGAGCATGTCATCTGCTTAGAACATAACTGAGATATGATCATTTGGGGTACAAAATGAATACTTTTTTTTCCCCTGGGCAAAACTTTTAGTAATGGTGTTGGTTGATTGAACAGCTTTCTAGCGATTAAAACTTACTCTAGCACACCAACATTATAGTTGGAGTGGGCCATAGCATTCTAGCCACCAGCTGAACATAAGAATTGCTGTAGATTTAAGTTTGTTTTATGTATTACATTATAAAAGTAATACATGCAAATAAAAATGAAGAGAATGAAATTTAGCTTATAAATAAGGGTTTAAGATGAAAAGTAAAGACCTCCCCCCACATTATTTTCCCAAAATTTTCTGCATTATACTATAATATACTGTATTCTAACAGTAATGTTAAATAGATTTTATTTAATCCATTTCAACTATATAAATCTAACATTTTATATCTGTTAGTTACATGGTATTCTATTGCATGGCAGTATCATAATTTGTTTAATCACATTCCCCTACTGATAAACATTTAAGTTGAATCTATTTCTTCAATAATTAAAAAAAGCTGCAATGAACAGTTCTGTATATATGTAGTTTTATGTGTCAAGATAAATAACAAATTTGTAGATAAGGAGTTTATGGTATAAAGTGTATCTATATGCATATTTGTAAATGTATATTTTAAAATATATGCATAAAATATATAAATATATATGAATATAATATATACTTAAAATACATATTACATATAATCAGATATTTTAACATATGCTTGGTATATATTGCTACGCTTTCCTACAGAGATTTAAAATAAAAAATATACCCTCTTAAATCCTAACCTTTAGTACCTACTGAATCGGAATCTCCTAGGGTGGTAGCTGATGGTCATTATTTTTTTTAAGCCAAAGAATTAATGCTGAGTCACAGCTGGGTTAAATTCTTCATCCTATATGATTTCCAGCCAAGAACATAGATACCTGTTTCCAGTCCATACTGTTTGTAAAAATATAATTTCTAGAAGTTATAAAGACCAGATCTATTTTAATATAACTATCATTCTTGGTATAGTAGAGAAGTCAGTATCAAATTTTGTATCCTGCGTATTCCTCCAAGAAAACCAGAGGTAAATTCAGCGAAATAGTAGGTTTCTGCTTCACAACACAGGCATTTTTTGGTGACCAGCACTTAGCAAAAGGATTAAGCATCCACTAGAGCAGAATATGCAGTCATTTATGTAGACATAAGTTTCAGAGCTGAATACAAAAAGAACTGTGTTAAACTGTAAGGACAACATTTCATAGTCTGAGGAATTCCTGCATGCTATTTTTTATTACTGTTACCAAGAATTTTCTGCATATATATATGGAGAGAGACACAGAGGGAGAATATTAACAATTCTGAGATTTCAACAAGAGTGTAGTTGTCTGGATACTTTTGTGTCCACCTGTGATCTTGTAGAGAACTCTTCCTGGAAAAATAATGTGAGAATTCAATGGGATGATTCTGCCTTTCTGAACAGTTGACTGATCCTTTTGCACTTTTAGAAAATGTATTGGTAAGATAAGATCTCTTCTCAAAAGCCTGAAGGGATATCAAGAAATCACCACTCTGAACCCTCCCTTATTAAAAAAAATACACAAAAATAAGCTTTGTCACAAGACAGTGCTCTCATTTATCAGGAAGCTGTCATGCTTGGATAGAATAATTAAGCAAATGGTAGTGAGCTTATTGAATATTTCAAGGGGAAAAATTATTTCAAAGAAAAATACGTTACAATTGTTAACATAATCCAAGTTACTGGCACATTTCTGTTTTTCATTACTAAAGTGTTGCCATCTTTTGAAGCACCAAGCTAATTTGAAGAGTGAACAAATTTAAATGAAAATATCTGTTCACATTTTAAATGAATATCTTTAAATAATCTTGTCATATTAACATATTTAATTCAAAGAAAAATACAATGTTTGGAGAGATGTTGGGAGAAAGAGCAAAGTATCACATAAGAAGAAATCCTAGATTATTTTATATTTTACTGGTAGGAGTGAGGATACAAATTCAAGGATCTCAGGGTACCTGTAGTTACCCTGACTAAGGTAAAGAGACCAGCTTCAGTTGTCCTTAAGTACTGCATCCAGGTTTAGGCCTCTCGGCACAGAAACAAGTTCACATTCAAGCACCACAACTTATTAGACAAGTTAACCTTGGAGAAGTGACTTACTCTCTCTATAATTTAACGTCATTGTCTGTGAAATGGTTGAAATTATGGCAGTTTAAAAATATAAAATACAAGATTATAGGGTTGCTAGGAGGTTATTGGATATGAAAATAGTTGGCACGGTGTCCAATACATGAAAAGCTCAATAAATGCTAGTTATCATCATTATCCTTATTAACTGCATGCACCTGTGAGGCTACTGTGCTTAGTTATCCCTAAGAGAGTTGTCCCTAAACCTCATGCTTTGCAAATCCTTCATTTATGAGCAGAGAGTCAGTAAAGGAAAAGGAAAGGGAAGAAGTGATATTTATGGGTACCGATTCTGTGCTGGATGCTCTGCTAGGCACTTTTTACCCATTATTTCATTTAATCTTTCCGCCTAAGCTCAAAAAGTCAAAGAAAATAAGTCTTAACATGGTTATTACTTGTGAAAGTTCACAAAGTTAGCAAAGTGTAGAGCAAGTATTTGCAACTTAGTGTACTTCCAAGGTTAGAAGAAAGGAGCCTCAATACTCACTGGCTTTGTCCTCCCACAACCCACTGCCATCCCCAAACCACTGCTAATGCGTAGTGACAGGGACTGCTACTTTGAACTTCAGTGTCTCCATTCTTTAGGCAACAGGGTTTTTTCCTGTTAGGTTTCTGTTATCCAAGCAAGAATGCTTTTGTCATAGATATGTATATATGTATTTATCTATCTATCTTTATTCTGATGGAGGGATACTCAGTGTAATAATTGGCCTCCAAGGACTGAAAATTTTAGCCTTTTTCCTTCTACTAATTTGCCCTCCTTACAAGATATCAGAAAATCCAGTCATTTCTACTTCACACTTAAATGAAAATATGATTTTCTGGTTCAATAGATTGTTCACTATTTTATAGAGAAACTACATGATAGTAAATTTTTGCTTTTGACCCTTTGTGCTGGCATCACAGGGAGATAAAATAGCAACAGCACTGACTTTAAAATTAGTGTACCCAGGTTTCAATCACACCCAACCACATACTTCCAAGGTGTGTGACTTTGAAAGTTGTTTAACCTCCTGTAGTTTCAGTTTTCTAGCTGATTTTGAACAATAACCGTACATATCCCATAGTGTAATTTTTAGATAGAGGAGAAAATATACATTAATCCCTTATACTCTTCCTGGACCTCTTGAAGCCTGTTAAAATGGTACATGGTGGCAAGAACCACTGAGCACCCCACCTCCAGAACATCTATCATAGAAGTAGATTAATCCCAGTGGGTCAGTTTGATACCCAGTCACTGCTACGAAAGGAAGAGGGGCATAAGTCCACATACACCATTACCGTGCCATTTGTCTGGCTGCAGCCTGTGGACATTCACCAGTTACGAAAGCTTTGGGAATCCAGGCAACCAGCAGTAAACAACTAACTCTTCAGAAAAACCCAGTTAACAAGTATGTGCGGAGAGCCCCATGGGGAAAGGGTAAATTCAAGCACACATAATTTTAAAGGTGATATTTATATACTGTGTATTTGCTAATTGGATAGACTTCACTTATTCTAGCTCTTCTTCTATGAGACCAGAAATCAAATTAAGAGCTTTAGAACATCTCATAAAATCTATATTGTTTGGCATTTTTGGAAAAAAAAATCAGAAGACCTGGTGACACTGGGCTTATGTTCAAACAAGGCAATAATAAAGTAGACCTGTACATGGCTGCTCCCTTATTAAATAGAGTACACAATCTCTAGTGACCACAGCCCTCACCACTCGTAATATGGCACGTGCACTCATACCAAGCAGGACTCACCACTGTACATGAACCGCCCAGCCCCTATAGGCATTTCAGTGTTTGACCCACTTTAGAATATGCACACACACACACTCACACACACACACACACACTCATGCACGCATATATATATAATCAATTTCTTTAAATGTTCCTTGGTCACACCTTCCTTTTCCATTCATGCTGAGACTGATTTCTAGGGAATGTTACCAGAAACACACCTCTGTATTTTAGCTCATGTAGTTCCCTGCTCCTCCATTGAAAAATTTAAATGCTTTATTGCACCCTCCTCTGGACAAAAGAGTTCTAATGAACACAAAATCACAGCACCTTGCACAGTACCTAGCTCTAAATTGTTAGGCAATAATAGGTATGGAACAGCTAATTGAAGAAATGAGAAAGGTACAGAATTTGGGGTGCTTTTGAAATTGGACCTGTGAATGATTGGACTTGGGACCTTTAAGCAATTCACTCATCCTTTGGTTTTGTTTTATGTAACGTAAAGGTTGAACTGGGTAACCTACAAAGTATCTTTCAACTCTAAAATCCTTCGATACAACGAAATACCTAATTTCCCTTGTCCATTTTATACCTATTTTAATCTCAACTTTGCTGATTTGGGGTAAGCTACTAAAGTCTCTACAACCAGGATACTAGTATTAATAATATAATCCTTATCTCCTGGGAGCCTGGCAAGAACTAATTAATACATAATGTGGAGAAATTCAGACAAAAGACAAAAAGAAATGAGAAATTATGTATTATATTTTCACAATTGCATTTGAAATGGTAATATTTGAGAGTCTATGTTTCACTTATGAGCAAAACTTTAACTATTAGTGCTTTGTAAAAAGAAAAATTAGTTCTAATTTTACATTTTTTTCCCTAAAGAACTAATTTTCTTTTTTTGTTATTTTTTCTCAACTTTTAACATAAAATCCTTCTATAAAATAGTGGATCTGTTATAGTACATCTGTGGGTCCTGCATCCTTATTTTGTGATAATAAAAGCATCACAATATACTTATCCCTTCCGATATCTCAAAGGCTAACACAGTGAATGGAAAGGAGCAGGTGCATCAAAACTGCCTGCTGCTCGAAGGAAATAATACAGGCAAAAATAGCAGCCACAGAGAATAATTCATGGCCACTGTGAGGCCAGAACCTATACCCTAAATTCTCCAATAATTTTAGGCATCAGGTCTTCGAAGATTTTGTTATAGCACTTGTAAGTATTTTGCAGTCATGCTTCAAATGACAAAATGCTCTAGTTAACAAAATTAGCTTAGGGTTGGAAGAGTTTGGAGGGGTGTTTTGGTCTTTTCCACTCTGGACTGAGATGATTGCAATTGCTATCCAGTCTGCCAGGCACTCTGCCGTCTGGGACTTTTAGGAGAGAGGGGAAATAGACTGTTTGAAAGCAGAAAGCTTCTAGCATCCCAGGACCACACCTCTCTGCCAACTGTGTGTTGGGAAAGAACTCCCAGAGCTGATGCTCTGTGGGCCTCCCCATCCCTGAACGGCAGTCTACTATTGCAGATGTGACTGTGGCTCATCTACAGGCTGGGAGAATCAGCTCTCTTGGTCAGCCTCATGTGCAACAAAATTAGCTATGGTGTCCTACAGAGGCGCAGCTTCGTAAGCTGGAATAAATCCTTCTACTTTCTTTAGAGGGTGTTTACAACTAGTTATGAAATTTCTGTCGTGTGCAATAACATTTCCTCATCATTAAGCAACTCCTCAGGGAATTTGCAAAATCTCTAAAGACTATCTTTGCCTTCTCTTTTCTGTTTTTTATGTGATAATTTAGAGTATCAGTAAAAAAAAATGCTACTAGTAGCTGATGACATCCCAGCTACATATACTCTTGCTATAGACATACATAATATATCATGATGATACAGATACATTCACTATAGCTTTTGTCATTAGTGATAAAGGATTTGCACTAAACTTCCACTTCTTTGCTTAATTATTGTTGTTATTAGGACACATATTTTTAATACAGTTGTTTGAAGCAAGGCTGTGACTCTGAAACAGAATTGTGATATGTGGTTCACAAGAAAATTATCACTGATGTTGTATTAATGTTACCCACATCCCACCACTCCAAAGGTCTGGCTTCTTTAAGACAAGCTGGAGCTGATCTGAATGGCATCACACACATACACGCAGTCATCACATACATACATTTATTCTCTGTTTTTCACTTCTATATCTTGACCTTGATTGCTTACATTAGTTTTCTATTGCTGTGTAACAAATAACCCACACTTGATAGCTGTTTTAAACCACATTTATTATCTCATAGTTTCCATGAGTCAGGAGTCTGGGCACAGCTTGGAGGAGTCCTCTGTGTAGAGTCTCCCAAGCTAGCAATCAAGATTTTGGCTGGGAGTGGGTATCATTGGAAGGCTTGATTGAGGAAGGATCTGCTTTATGGCTCATGTAATTGTAGGCAGAATTCAATTCCCTGTGGCTGTAGAATTCATGGCAGCTTGTTTCTTCAAGACTAGCAAGAAAGAGAGATAGAGAGACTCTAGCAACACAAACACTACTATACAGCCTTATATGATGTAACCATGTGCACATTATCACCTTTGCCATATTTCCTTGGTTAGAATCAACTCACACGTCCTGCCCAAGCTCAGGGAAAGGAGTTACACCAGGTAAGGGTAATAGATGGCCACCCGTGGTCTGTGTGCCACAGGGTTCCTCCAGGTTCTCTCATTCTTGGTGTGGCCCTAATTGCTTTTCTTGTATTCCCACTTCCAGGTATGACATACTCTACTTCTTCTCATCTGACTTCCATTATTTTGGAGACATTATTCCTCTCTCAAAAACTGATCACACAGGACTGTCAGGAGTTTTGTGTTTTCCCTTATTCAACAAGTGTTTACTATGTGCCTACTATTTGACAGTTATAGAAAAAGCATGAAATACACAAAGATGAGTAAAACTAATGAACCAAAGCAAAGACAAAAGCAAGCGAAACATAGAGTCACTGCATTTTGTGGATTTTGCACTCAAATTTGGAATATCTATCTGTATACCCCCAAATAAATAGATACAAATGATCAAGTATAATTTTTACAAGTGCTATAAAGTGTGTATAAGGACAGGCAGTGAAAGCTTAGGAGTAGAATAACCCTCCAGTATACCAGTCTACATCTCACTGCTTCGAGAAAGGTAAGGAAATTACATTTGTTTCCTCATTTTAATCTCACAGCAACCTTACATGGTATACATTAGTGGCCACATTTAATAAAAAAGAAAACTGAGCTAAAAAATGGAATCCTAGGCCAAACAGTTTATAAGTCATGAAACTGAGGTATGATACCACACTTTCATCATAAAAATACCTGTGCCCCAGGTTGTTACTCATATAGCATAGAAAGGAAGTAGTTTCATTTTTCTATTTTTATCCTCAATTTGGCCACAGACTTCATGTAATAGTTCTAGGCAAATTATCGAGCTATGTTGACTTTTGATTCAGTAACATTTAATAATTTTTTTCTAAAATAAATTTGAATTCCAATAGTGAATAAACAATATTTAATTTGTCATTTTATTAGTAATGAGATGTAAGTTTTAATTATTGTTATTGAGGACATCACAACTTAAAACATGAAGTCTTAAAGATGTGTCTCATTTAAATGTGCATTTTAATAAAGCATTTGTTCTAAAAGTCGAAACATATTCTAATAATTTCAACTAATCTCAAACTTAAGTATTTTGTGATGCATTAAAAGGAATATTTTTAGAATCAGAATTCATCAACATGGGTTTAGAATTAACATTCTATGTCTCAGCTTGATAGAGAATTCAACTGGAAAGACATTTTCCTCTCTGTGGGATTAGCATGTTTACATTCAACATTATAAATAGAATGGATCCATAGTCAATCACAAGTAGCTTCTTCCAAAATTATTTCTTCCTACTTATATAAATGTAAACTATCTGTCATTGTACTATAGCATTACGGATGGTAAATATTTTTCTATCTGAAATGTAACAATGAACTATTCAGATTATTGAATGATTCATAAGGAAGCAATTTAGGGGTGGCTTTGGCCTTTAGCCACGTATAGCCTGGTTTTTATGGAAAAGCGGTATGAAGGGAGACTTTCTTTGCCAGCATTTGTTAATCTCCACTAATTAGGGAAAATGAAATATTTGAGGTGATAGATATCCAAATTATCCTGATTTGATCATTACACATTATATGCAGGTATCAAAATACCACATGCAACCCACATTTGTGTGTAACTATTATGTATCGATATAAAAAGAAAAATAAGTGAAAAGAAAAAATGAGTGAAAGATGAAAATGAACTTTTTATTAAAATACTGAGCTCACCAAATGGCTCAATGCAAAATTTCTTCCTCTTCTGTGGAAAGCCATGTCAGCAATTGCCTCACTGGCAATTCATTCCTGTTTGCTACAACTTGCTTAGGCTCTCCATATCTACATGAATTCAGTGACCTTGCCAGGATGTCTACAGTCCTCAACTGCAGGGCTTGGCACATGTGATTTTCTCCAAAATACCAACCAGTGATTTTTCTCCAACCAACAAGGCTTCTGCCATACTATAAACACTCTAAAGAACAGGGGTTTTGTTTTGATTTTGGTTTTGTAGTGATCAGTAATATTATGCTCAGACAATGAAAAGATATGAACAGCTTTATAAAATCAGTTAGCGAAGGACCTGAGTGAGTGAGAAATTTGATTTTGCTTGGATATTTTTTCTTGCACTGAGGAAAGTATTTAATGGAACCAATAATTACAGGTGAAGAGTTTCTAGTTCTGCAGTTACTCCATGTGAGGCTCTTACAAATGGGTTTATGGAACAGATTAAAGTAGACCAGATGATCTCCGTGACTCATTATAATCCCGAGACTCCCAGGTTCTAACTATTCTGTGATGCGCTGGGGATAAGCCCAGTTACAAGGAAGCCGACCTACATACTTAGGAGGCTTGATTGCAGGCTTTAGGTATAATGCCATCTGCTTAATAATTATTAGTAAATGAAGATATTTCCACCAAAATATAAAAGTTTTTTATCATTTTTATCTTTAAACAGTAAAAATAACTCTTTCATCTACATGTGAAACTATTCTTTAAAAGGTGCTGTAGTAACTGAAGCAATCTCTATTTTTATATCATCATTATACCTTTGATTACCAAGATAAATTAGTAAAAATTCCTTATATGTATCATAAAGAGAGGCCTTTAGTATGGAGCAATTATTTTTATTCAAAGAATAAATACACCTGAGGGAAACATTAGTTACCTCTATGAATCACCTTGAGGAAAATGACAGCTTTATTAAAAGTAATGGCTATAATGCTGATGTTGATAACACTAATACTATTAGCAATAACAGGCATTGATCACTAATCTCTTCTAGACACTCTGGTTGGTATTTTATATACATTGACATGTTCAATCATTATAACAACTTGTTGGATGGTTCTATTGCATTAGTCAGGGTTCTTCAGAGAAACAGAAGCAATAGGATCATACACACACACACACACACACATGACACAGAGAGAGAGAGAGAGAGAGGAAGAGAAATTTATTTTGAGAAATTGGTTTATATAATTATGGATGCTGAGAATTCTCACAATTACTGTTCTGCAAGCTGAAGACCTAGGAAAGCAATTGACATAATTCCAGTTTGAATCCGAAGGCCTGAGAACCAGGGGAGGCTACGGTATAAATCCCAGTCCAAGAGCAAGGAAAGACCTATGTCCCAGGTCAAACAGGCAGACAAGAGAAAAAAGGGATAAACTCCTCCTTCCTTTGCCTTTTTTGTTCCATTCAGGTCCTCAAGGGATTGGATAAAGCCCACCCACACTGGGGAAGACCATCTACTCTACTGAGTCCACCAATTCGAATGCTACTCTCATATGGAAACACCTTTACAGACAAACCTAGAAATAATGTTTAATCCGGGCACCTCTTGTTACAGTCAAATTGACACATAATAGTAACCATCACAAGTATTATTACCTCTGTTTTATAGGTGACATTACTGAGGCAGTCTTAAAAAAGGCATAGTGTGCTCAAGGTCTCAACCAAGTGTAGCATTTACGGATTGCAAAGATATTTTTTATGCAGGGTTGTTTGGTTAGTTTGGTTGGATTATCAGTGTGTAGTACGGGTTCAGAGAAGTGCCACACATTTCTTTGGCCCTCCCAACTCCCCTGGGAGTTGAGGAACATAAGGAAGACATTTCTCATTCCATGACATATATAAGCATACTGCAATTTCAGTAGTTAAACATCCCATGCTATACTTTATAGTAAATCCAAGCTGAAAGGCTTATAACTCAGGCTTTGGGGCTTCCAGCTAACACCTCCAGGACCCCCTTGGAGCTTCAAACAAAGGAAAACAGCACAATACAAAACAAAACAAGAACAAAGCCCAGCCTGTCTCAGAGAATGACAAATCCTGCACATTGAATTTCCTCACAGTATGAATTAAAGCCCCAAAAGCTAATTTCTAATGCCACTGTGATTCGTTAATGTCATTTCTAGGCAGAGCTGCTCACACCATTTGGTGTATTTCTCTGCAAAGACGGGAGTTGTTGATTAAATCTTTTCTGTGCTTCTGCCTTTGGCCTACATCTTCCTTACATGGCGCCTGAACGTCTAATTGATGCTAACCCTCAAATGTTATGTCAAAGCATGAACTTCTTGCCTTGTCAAGAAGCATTCACCATCCAAAAGCAGAAGCTTTTACAAAATAACATATTTTTCTGATTATGAAGATAACCCATGTTGACTTTAGAAAATTTTGAGAAAAGTCTCAAGAAAAAGTTGTTACTGTTGGTTTTTAAATTATCCAATTTACCACTGTTAACTTTGAGTTACATATCTGCTCAATAATTTTTCTGTGGACATAAACACAATTTGAACTGCACAGTACATTCTAGATGTAAACTTTTTAAAATGTCTTTTGGGTATTTACCTAACTTCATGCCATCAACACACTTTCACATCATTAAATATTCTTCTGCAATGTCATTTGTAATGGCTCTGTATTGTTCCACATACATAAGCATATGGCAACAGGATACACTGGAATTTATCTAACCAGTTCCTTATTTTGGTCTACTTAGGTTCTTATTTTTAATTTTTGAGTATGGTAAATAATAATAAAATGAACACCCTTATAGATAGCCGTCTGATTGCATCTCTTAGTAATGTCTTAGGCTAGACTTTGAGCAGAAAACCCTCTATATTAAAGCAATGTGAATTTTTAAGAAAAAAGTGTTTTGACAATGTTCCAAGTGATGGCTCCCTACAAAGTGCAATTTTTTTGCACTATGAGAAATAGTTGGGAAGGTGTTTTTGTGGTGACTACCCCATCAGAAAGGGATTTTTTATTCATTCCTTCTGTCCTTTGTCCTTCGATTGCCCAGCTGCTCACATTTCAGCTGTTCCTATTCCCCAGTTTAATCTGCCATCACCTTCCAGACTACGTTACCTGGAAATCAGGAAGGCTTCCTAATGAACTAACCTCACCTGGGGTTTCTCCAGGCAAATCAACAGGACTTGAAGCTAGGGGGCTAGGAAGCAGCATCAATAGACTAAAGGGGATGAATAACATTTGGGATATTCTGCTGGTAAAGAATTTTATTGGAACAAGTAACTTGGTGACCAAGACTGGATTTTGAAAATAATTTTTGCTCTACGGGATCCATTGTCTGCCGCGCGGTGGCCGGAATGCATAAAGGAACACAGGAATTCTTGCTTCTACAGGCAGCTGCTTTTGAAATGTGAGGATTGGTAGGATCAGGAATTAAATTAGATTGTCTTTACTCTGGGGACTTTGAAGATCTGTGAGGACCAAAACTCTGTTTTTATGTCATTATCTATTTTATTGTACTCATAGCACATGTAAGTATCTGAAATTCATTTATTTACATGCTTGTTAATTATCTATCTCCCTTGTTAGAAGATAAGCTCCATGCAACAAGCACCTTGTCTAACTTGTTCCCTTTAGATCTCCAGTACCTAGCACAGCACCCAGCATAGCTCTGGCCTCAAAGAATATTTGTAGGATAAAAGAATAAAAGGGTTGTTATCTTCCTCTTAATCTTTGAATGTTTACATTTTTAGTGTATAATAAATTATTCACTGGTTATTTTTTGTTATATGACCACAGGTATTTTCTCTGTATATGTTCTTCTCTGTGCTTTTATTATATGTTCTTAAAGGACAAAGGGGCATAATTTATAGAAAAAAATGCACTCTTTGAATGCATATCTTAAAGGGCAAATTAACACAACCATTTATTAAATGTTTGTTCACTAACTTGATGCTAATTAAAATTGTATCAATTTCTGCTATTTAGTACCAAATATAACTTACTGGATCTGGTATTTTCAAATATGGCTTGCTGACATTTCATCTTGAAATACTCTCTAAATCAGCATAAAATCGTGCCTATCTCAAGTCTGATTATTATAAGAATTTAAAAACTATTTGAATGAGGGGGAAAAATCAGTAGAATTAATGATTTGCAGGTTGAGACTCAAAGGTTACATTTTCGTCTTTATTGATTTGAATGGTTTTAATATATTTTAGTGGAAACACAAGTAAAATTTACATTATGATAAGTCATGTGGTTATATCAATACAGATGCTATGCAAATCCCATCTGCCCAGTTCTTCGTTAATGGAACTCATCTTTCTAAATGCTTGTGTGATATATTGCCATCTGTGTTATTTATGTATGCCCACTTTGGGTTGCTTCTTAGAAAATCCTTAATTAATGGAGAGTTTAGGGAATAGAGAGAAAACACAAATTTAAGAACATTAAAATATAACTGGAAAAACAATTTATTTTTATTAAACATGGTTTTAGATCTTACCTACCTTGGAACACGAACATCTTTCCCAACTGAAATGTTTCATTGTCTCCTTTCCTTGAGTCCCCAGTGATATGAAGACTACACCCAGGCAATACCCACTCCTAAGAGCCGTCCCTCCTCCCTGAGCTCCCAGCACAATAGACAATGCCTCGCATGTAAGCACTTCCCAGAGCCTGTTGAAATAATCTGTTTCAACAAATACTAACGGAGCACTTACTACATGAGAGTCACTGTGACGTTGTTAAATCAAAGAAACCCTTGCTTCATAGAACTTACTTTCTAGTATGGCAGTCACTAGCCAAATATGCCAGTAGATTATGATATACTGTTAGGCAGATGAATGTTGTCAAGAGAAAAAAAGTATGATAAAGAAACAGAGAATGATGGAGAGGGGGATATTCTAGGCTTGTCAGGATGGCATCTCTTGAGGAGGGGCATTTGATGAGGACCTGAACACAATGACGAAACAAGCCATGAATATCTGGGGAGAACATTGTAGATGTAGGAGGGCCTGGCAGATGCAAAAGCCCCGAAGCAGGAAACAGAAGCATCACCAAGTATTTGACCAAAGGCAAGAAGGCTGATGTAACTGGAACAAGATGTTTGAAGATAAATGTAGAGGAAATGAGACAGAGAGCAAGCCAGGAGACAGTTCTCAAACTTCTGTTAGTAGTGTAGGAGACTTATTCTGGAGTAGGTGGATCAGAGCATTCCAGGGAGAGAGAGGTCCATGAAACTAGATTGGAAGAACATTCCACATTTCATCTTTATTTGCATTAAATCTAACAGGAATTTACCATTTCATTTAAGTATGAATGTAGATAACAAGCCACAGTATTATTGGTAGCACCTGTGATTTCATAATCAATAGAATTTAAAACATTTTCACATTGCAATATAATTATAGAAATATCAAAATATTCTTTATGTTCTCCACTACTTTGAGATGAGAGTAGTTACTAAACATGTTGCTCTATGTATCTTTTTAAGTATTTTGATAACTACGTTGCGGTAAAATTGTTTTTCTTTGTAACTTTGTCTTTATTTTATACATTTAAAAAATATTCTTCTCAGTAGGTGTCCATAGGCTTCACTAGACTACTAAAGGTGTCCATCATACAAAAATAGTTTGAAAATATAGTAAAGTAAATGCTATGGGTATTAACCACTATTTTTGAACAAAATGGAATAACGTAGAAGCTATCACAATATATGATACATAGTAAGTATGTACTAGCTGTATGTTTTGTGAAACTTTTGTTGTGTGTGCATGTGAGAAAGAGAGAGAGAGAGTTGTGGGTCATGACGTAAGATATCTTTCTTACTGTGGATTATAGTAAAAACAAAATTTGCCTGTCAGTGTGTTAAGGTGGAAGCCTATTGACAAGAGTTAGGATTTGTGAACTCTGTAAGGAAATCTTCAGTCCCTAGAATGTAGAAAGTGCCGCACAGATGTTTCTTGGTGAACAAACCTAATTAAGAAATATGTTCTTTCTGCTTCAAACCTCATCCTTTTATCGGTGTTTTCAGTTTCCTTTTTTTTTTTTGACCACCTCTCCTGGGCCCAGCGTTAATCTTTCTTTCTTCTGAATTTTGAGCCACTACTTCTTCCCAAACACTGATCTTATAAATTTACTTAGGAATCTCTCTCAAACCATGACCCTCTCTTCCAGAAGCCATAGATTCTTTCCTTTCCTGTATTTACATTAAAATACTATCAATGTATCTACTTAATAGGGAATATCTGGCAGACACCATCTACTTTCAGGCAACATGAGCCAGGCCTTTCCCTCCTGGTACATTCTCAACCCACTGCATTCTGGCTTCCATTCCCGCCACTCCACTGAAAGAGCTTTTTTTTCACAACACCAGTGACATTCTAAATCCCAAATTCAATGGACGTTTTTTAATCTTCATCTTCCTTGACCCTAGATTATTTCTCTGTTTTTATTTTCCATGCCAATTTGGCTTATACCTTTCCATCAGTGATATCAAACTACTCAGTTACCCAACTTCCTGTTTCCTGCTTCTCTTTCACTGCACACACACATATTCCCCACTCACTGGAATGCCTTTTGTCTCTGATGTATTTTTAGCAAATTTCTAACCTTCCTTTAAATGCCAGGGTAAATATTGCCTCCTCGGGGATTCTCTCTACCTCCCCTTCCCCTTTCACCAGACACACATTCCTCCAGAGCAGATCCCCTCGTTCTCTCTGCTGCTGTCACCGAACCTCATGTCTCTCTCTCTCTCTCTCTCTCTCTCTCTCTCTCTCACACACACACACACACACACACACCCATCATATTGCATTTGGACTAATTATTTTCTTACCCGTCCTCTGTTCTGGACTTGGAAGTTTCCTTGAAGCAAGGAATAACTCTTAACACAATGCTCTGAACAGAGTATATGCTCAAAGAATGCTTTTGAGAGAATATATGAATAAATAAATGAATGAAAGGAATTCTTCTATAATTTCATCAACAATTAATTAAACCCCATATCCATGGCAGTGCCCAGCATGGAGCAGATTCTCAATAATATTTATTGACTAAGTTATATTTTATTCATAAAAGTTACATTTTAAAACTGTAGAATAATATATAAAAAATAATTCTTAAATTAGGACATATTTTGCCTATTTAGACATAGTCCCGGTAGCCAATTGTTTTAATAATTGTTATCTAATTCCTTTTATTAATTTTTTTCATTTTTATCATACAGTCATTGATAAAGTCATTGATTCTTTAGTCATTTCTAACGAATCATTTTGGAGAGAGACTGAAATGTTATGTCTTCATTAAAGCACTGTATGTGTTTTTTTTTTTATTTCAACAAGTTGATTACATTGCTCTTCTGTGTATACAACACCTTCTTCAAAGTGACACTGATACTTTACAACATTGAAGTTTAAAGTATTTGTTAGGGACTTTGTACCTGTACTTACCAGGGAAAAAAACAAAAACATTTCTCTCCAATAGATGACAGGGTCTGAGCACAGAGGCATTCATTCTAAACCTGCAATTTATCAGCAATGGTGAATCAAGGCCTCCTGTCAAATACAAGCACTGGGGTAAAGAACAAGTAATTTTACCTCATTGAAGAAATCTTTATTAACCTGCTCATAAACTTTAGTGCGCCCTTGTCCATCAGCCAGCTTCCATTCATCCTCTGATCAAGTGCATATATTCATCTATGTCTTGACATTGGCCATAGATCGGGAAAGTCAGGCATCTGTGCCACAAGGTTTGAGCATTAATGATAAATAGATCCAAACTTCCAGGAATTATTGATGTTACTGTAGCTTCAAGTGCCATGCCACTCTTTTCTGCACCTTCTGAGAAATGGCTTCCCATCTTTGTCAAAGGAAATGAATGCTACAATGACGTTTTCAAGAATAGGCAGAAACATCTAAAGAGAATCGTTGTCACCTGGAATCTTCCTATAAATGTGCACGACAAGCTCACTGAGCAGAACTCAATGGCCTAAAGTTATTCCAGAAAGAAGAGACATAACAATCCCTTTTCCACCAAGGAGCCAACCCAATATTTAGGCATAATGCTAAAAAATATTAGAATAGGGAACCTTTATTTTATAAACGATGTGCTTTAGTAAAATGTTCACTAGCATATTCAAAAACTTGGGTATTTTTCCAAGACAAATATCCTTTCTTAGTCAATTAAGCAGTATGTTTTGGGAAACAGCAACTTGTGCAAAATTGGACAAATATATACTGAATCTGGAACTACTTTGTGTGAGAAAGATACATTGATACAAAGAACTTAAAAGTTTAGCACTTGGAAAATGTGTTAAAACTCAAGGTTATTTTTTAACTTAAATGAGATTTATTTACCTAATTGTAGTGCATTAAGACAACAAAAATAAATTCATAGTCTCTTAAGCAAACTTTGCCATGCCTCCAATTTGTGAAATCAGCACAGCACTCTGTAGAAATTAAGTCATCTAGGGCAGTAAGGAAAAGGCATTGCTAAGATGATTAGGCCAAATTGAGAAAGAGCGTGTATATGCCTCATCTGTTTAGGCTGCTGTGTTACTCCTCTAGGGCTGCTGTAACAAAGGACCACAAACTGGGTGGCCTAAGACAGTAGAAATTTATTCTCTCACAGTTCTAGAGGCTAAAAATCTTAAATCAAGCCTGAAAAGAAGAAGCCTGAAAAGATGTGCTCTACAAAGTCTCTAGGAGAGAATCCTTCCTTTGCATCCTAGCTTGTGGTGGTTGCTGGCAGTCCTTGGCATTTCTTGGCTAATAGCTGCACCACTTCAACTTCTGCCTGTGTCTTTACATGGCTGTATTCCCACTCTGATTGTCCCTCTAGCTTCAAATCTCCATCTCTTTATAAGGACTCCAGTCATTGAATTTGGGGCCCATCTTAATCGAGTATGAGGTCATCTTAATTAATTTCATCTTCAAAGACCCTAGTTTCCAAATAAGATCATATTCTGAGCTTCCAGATAGACGTGAATTTCGGAGGGACAAAATTTATTTAACCCAATACAGTTGCTATACTGCTTTATTTGAAATAATGATTGGCTATATGAGTACTCTGAACCATTCATAACAAATCAATTACAGCTACCTCTAATCATGCAAAGAAATTCAGTGAGAAAACCACAATTAGATTCCCAGAACTGTACCAGGAGCAGAATCAAATGAGAACAGCAATCAGATAGCTATAAAATACCAATAAATCACACTTGTCATTTGAATATTAACATTACATATCATTCCCCATTTATTTTTCAGTATTGTTAGTTTTGTATCTGAATATGAAACCATTTTGTTTGTTTGTAAGAATCATTACCTCTTTATACATGCTAAATTATATGTCCCCCCTTCCTGAGTAGTCATTCCTCTATCTTGAACTTTATTCTTTAGCATTATAACCTGTCTGTACTTCCTGCTAACACCCCACAATTGTTTCCTTCATATCCTTTGTCCCGCCTGCCCCCTCTGCCTGGACACTTTCCTCCAGCCCCCTCCTTCATGCACATCCTGGGCTTGCTCATCTTTATAGTCTCACCTCCATTGGCACCTCCTAAAAAGAGACTCCCCACGCACAGTGCTCAGTTTTATTCTGGGCTGTGCATCCTCTCTCCATCTCCTATATTGCTCAGTGTGAAGTACTTTCTTCACCTTTACCAAATAGCTTGATGATTGCCTGTTTGTTATGTGATTTCTCTCAATATATGGTGAGTTCTTGTAAGGCTGGGAAGTTATGGACAGCACATAATAGGTCCAGAAAAGTCTGTATAAGCAAATGAATAAATAATCAATTAAATGAAGATCAAATCAAGGCACTGTTCTAGGCACTTATTAGAGACTGAGTAATGCATTGATTCTGACCTCAGAGAGTTTGCATACATAGGTGATGTGCTTATAAATCACCATCTGTTAACAGAGACAATCCTTACCTAGTGGTAAAATAGAGGTAAAATGAAATACATTAGGAAATTAGCAGATTGAGCAATTATTCCACCAGGGGTATGCTCTCTAGAGAATATTTCTTGACAGATGTGGTATTGAAGCTGGGTGTTAAAGAACAGGTATTATTTGCAGAGATGGGCTAGTGAGGCAGGTCAGAGTGCTGGGGAATGGTGAAGAGAGGAGAGACCTTTTAAGCAGAAGGAGAAAAAAGGCATGAGTATAGGCACAAAGGTATGTACATGCGGACCCATGTGAAAAACAGCAAATAATTCAACTTCAATGCAGCATCGCAAATGTGATTAGATCATTGTGGTGAAAAACAACTGAAAAGTTACATGGGAAATAGATCACAGAGGCCTTGAGTGACAGTGTGAAGAGATGTCACAGGAACATATCAAAGGAATGGTGTTCAGAGCTGTCTGCCTTTGTGTGGGGAGCTTGACTGCCCAATCAAGAGAGGCTCTGAAGAAGTTGTGAAGGAGTCAGAGTACAGCATAAGGACAGCACAGGCTGAGGAACCAACCATGACTGCATAAGGGACAGGAGAAGAAAGGCATATCAAAACAAACAAAAAACAACAAAAAAAACATAAGTCTGATTCAGAAAGGAGGAGGTGACCAGATCTAGTGCAATCTGATGGAAGCAAAGGCAAACAAGACGTGAAGATGGAGGTAGTTATTGGCCTTCAGTGAAGCAAAGATACAGGAAGAAGAGAACTAAAAAATAAGCATGTTTGGAATGGAGGGTCATTATCCTAAGTGAGAAAAGTCAGACACAGAAAGACAAAGATCACATGTTCTCACAAGTGGGAGCTGAATAATGTGTGCACAGGGATACGGAGAGTGGAATGATAGACAATGGAGACTCGGAAGGCTGAGGAGATGGGAGGGGAGTAGATGAGAAATTATTAATGGGTACATTATTCAGATGACGGTACCCTATCAGCCCTGACTCAACCACTATGTAAGCTATGCATCTGACAAAACTGCATTTGTACCTCATACGTTTATTTAAAAAGAAATAGTGAGCCCTGGTGCTTCTCTGTGAGATGGCGCTCATGCCCCAGCCAAGAAGAGCAGTGTGCTCGTTTGTGTCCAATAGCATTTTAAGTTGTTTCAAAGGAGTGCTACTCAAATTGTCATCTGCCAGTGGGAGCTATTTTGCAAATTGTGGGTTACCCCTTCACAATGACAAAATGCAGAAATTGAATGTAAGCATTTAGAAACAATTGCAGCAATTCGATATTGTCACAATATCCATGCTGTTTTTATTTTACCAAAATATCAGCATACAATGGATGGGCAAGAAAAAAATAAAGAACAAAATTGATTCTTCACGACATATAGATTGAGAAAGAAGCTCTGTTTTTTAAAGCCAAACAGTCTTACTGAAATAAAGGGTAGGTGATCTGTCTGCTCCTCCAGGAGCTTGTCAGCTCTATGTGGGAGGCAGGAGGACGTATCTGAATCCTTTCCGAAGCCCTAGCTTCAAGCATGGAGCAGAGCATACCGCATGTGATAGACAAATAATTAGAATGGAATTGATCTTGATAACTAGTTGTTTGCTTTTTTACTGCTGAGAAAGCAGTTTCAGGTTGGTCACTTGGGCAGAAGTCATAGACATGGAACTTAAGAGAAATGAACAGACACAAGCAGGCATAAACAACAACAAGTAACCCTCATTAGATGCCACAAAAGTGAGACGAGAGCTGAAGTGGAGCTAGATAGGGTGGACCATTCGTATGTTTCAAACTTTGGGAAAGAAGCTGTTAGAAATGAAGTGGCTCAAGTTGCAGATAGAGCAGAGGCTAAAACTGAAAGTCTTTAAAGTCCCAAGGCACAGTGAGGTCCCACTGGTGGGCACACTTCCCTTCTGGAACTATTGCTTTTTCTCCAGACCAGAGAATTGGAAAAGTACAGAGTTAGAAAAGTGCTTCTGATTTGCAAGATTTGGAGCACGATCCATCCCAAAGTAAGCAACCTGGCGTCCTTGACCCAACAAAACTCTGCCTTCAGTGACAACTTTATCTAAGAAAGACAGATGATTTCTAACTTCACTGCAACATGCTCAGTGCTGTTGACAGACTGAAGCCGTTCTGGGCTGAGGGTCTGCTGCAGGCCTGTGAGAGCTTTTCTTGTTACACTTGATCTACCTAAAGAATTTCAATTAGTTTCCATCTGTGAAATATAAAATTGAATTCTTCTGAATGCCCTGAGCTCTTTCTAAGCACTGGACTATGTTGCCAACCTGACAATTTGCTAGGAATCTAGGCCATATTTCAGAGAATCAGAGTCTCGACAAACTCAAAAGTATGTTAGTGATAATCTAGCCAGGCTTCCATTTTACAGTAGTAAAATAATTAGGTCAAGCTCATATAATGAGCTATTTATGATCATCTGGAATGATAATTTTCTGTCTGTGAAACCCTGAACACTTTCCACCACACCTGAATGCTTCAGTCAAATAACATGCTCAGAACACTTACATTAGCCTGCAGTTGGGCAAAATCATCTATCACAAAGCCTGTTTTAAATAAGGTGTTGAATATCTCATGTAATTTTTTAAATACTGTACATTACATAGAAACTGTGACTTTTTGGTATCATCCCAAAGTTGAAACATCTACTTCAGACCATCCTAAGTAAGGGATCAATACTGTAGATTCAAGGGGACTATTGTGAGTGGAATGTTTGTGTCTACCCCAGATTCGTACGCTGAAACCCTAGTCCCCAGTGTGATGGCATTGGGAGGTGGGGCCTTTAGGAGGTGATTAGGTCATGAGGGTGGGATCTTCTTGACAGGACTAATGCCCTTATGAAATAGACACAAGATTGCTCGTTTTTTTTTCCCTGGAGAACAAAGCTGTCTGCCATGCCCTCACCAGACATGGAATCTGCTAGCACCTTGATCTCGGGCTTCTCAGGCTCTAGAACTGTGAGAAATAAATTTCTGTTGTTTAAATCACCCAGCCTGTGGTGATTCGTCACAGCAGCCCAAACTGATTAAGACAAGGACAATATGAAGGCATCATCTCGAAGTGCTGGGGATGTCCTTAAAACCTTATAAGGACAAGGTGATTTATAGGCAAGTCAGAGAGAAAGAAGGAATCCAGTCGTAGACTAATAAAAGCAGTTATGAATACCTTCATCTTCATCCCAAATGGAGGGAATGTGAAGTTACCTGGAGAAGATCCTCTAGCTGATAATGTAGGTGGCCTTAGGAGCTTTTATAGGGTAAACTGTGAACTCCAATGTGGGCAAGGAGGGGGCAGCTAAAGGTAAATCAGTAACAATGACTGAGTACTGTCCCTCCCCCCAGCACATAAGCTAACTAGACAGTCAAATTAAAGACTATTATATGAAGAAACACACACACACACACACACACACACACGCACGCACCCTATTCATCAACTAAGGAAGTTCAGGAAATGTATCACTGACAGATTGCATTTGCGAGTTGGAGAATTCGAAAGGAGTCATTGACTCTTGTGTCATTTGTTTGGAAGTATGTACTTTTAAAAAAATAATATTTATCAATACAGTAGGATGTGCCAAGCACTGTTCTACGTACTTTGCATGTATTTATGGATTAAAACCATGCCATGAGGTAGGTGCTGCTTTGTTCTCCATTTTACAGATAAGAAAACTGAGGCACAGAGAAGATGATTAAAGTGCCTGAGACCAGTCATATGCAAACCAGGCATATTGGTTTCCTTTTGATGCTGGAATAAATGACCACACATGTAGTGGCTTAAGAAAACACATATTTATTCTCCTGCAGTTCTGGAGGACAGAAGTCTACAATGAGTTGGTAGGACTGGTTGCTTTTGGAGAATATAGGGCAGAATCTTTTTCCTTATCTCTTCTAGACTCTAGAGGCCACCTGCATTCCTTGGCTCATGGCCTCATCCCTCATCTTTGAAGCCAGCAGCAGAGCATCTCCCAATCTCTCTCTCTTTCTCTCTCTTCCTTTCTCTGCTTTCATTATTACTTGACCTTTTCTGATCCTGACCCACTTGCCTCCCTCTTATCAAGGCCCTTGTGATTCCATTGTGCCTGCCAAGTATCCCAAGATAATTTCAACATCTCAAGATACTTAGTCACACCTATTAACACAAAGTTATTTTTTATTATGTAAGGTAACATATTCAGAGTTCTGGGAATTAGGATGTGGACCTCTTTGGGAGGCCAGTATTCTGCCTTCCACAGAGGATTCAAACACAGGAAGTCTGGCTGCACAGCCTGCTTCCTTAAACCCCTGCACCATAGTGCCTGAAAAAAATATTTGAATGATTTATCTTCAGGGTCTGCTACATGCCAAGTGCTTGCCTCATGTTGTATATGCGATACCAAAGAAAACAACCACGATCCTACCCATATGTGGAATAATGGCATAAAAAGTACACAATCATTGTTAGAAATTTTGTTAAATTCTACAAAGCAAAAAACAGTGTGCTATGAAAAGGATACTGGGGGCAGAGACACTATTACAAAGTTACAAATTAGAGGTCAGGAAAGGCTTCTCTAAGCAAAGACACAAAGGGTGAAAAATTTGGCCTTTATGATGACACAAGACCATCAAATTAGTTGTGTTCATATAAATAATACTTGAAAGAAATTTTAAAAGGTATTGACAGTTGTTAGATTAAGAGATTAAATTATGGGAGATTACACCTTTCTTTTTTTTCTATACTTCCCAAGTTTTCTAAAGTAATGAAATATTATCTAAAAACTTAGGAAAATGAAAGAAACATTATTTTGTAAAAGGAGTAAGGTGTATGTTGCCTTTTAAGATTGAATCTGTAGAAAATTTTCTCAATCCGCTGTAAAAATGGATACTGGAGCTATTTCCAAAGTTTATTCTAGAAAGTAATAGCTCTCATTCAAATGCATTAAAGCTTCTTTAAGATCAGTGCTTTGTAAATTGTCATTCTTCTTTATACTCAACATCACGCTACCATGGGAGAAAGTATGAGGCCAATGCTCTAAAATGGAATAAAAACTAGAAAATATTAGAAAAACTCACCATTTACCTTTTCAAGTTATGATGTTTTCAATCTCAAATTTGTTTATATTCTGGGCATGAGAAGGACATTGCCAATACTGAAATTCGGTGCTAGTCACTCCTATTGCTCTAAGAAACCTGTACAGTCTATATTTAGAACAATTGACTCAGTAGAAAGAAAGAAAAAAAAAAAAAGAAACAGAGCTCTTTCATCAATGTTTGATCTGAAAGATGCGTCCAAATGCTGGTCAGCTTTGCACTGAATGTCACCATAGGCAATGGTTTTAAGAATTTCATATGAATAAAAAAGAACAGGCAAAAGTAATACTGTCTGAACATTTATCCCTGTGGCCATGTCCGTTTTATTCACGTGGCTGCCTGGATTCAGATCTTAACATTTTGTCGATTTATTTTCCTGAGCCCTTATCCATCCTCCCTGGAATACTGAAATGCATACCTAATTAGCTTCCCTTATCATTCCTCATTATCCTATCCCAGTCTTTCAATCCACTGCTGCCGGAGTGGATCTGCCAAAATGATGCTCTCACTGCATCTTTCCCTGCTCAAAAAGTCAATGTAATGCCACAGCTACTTACTATGTGTCAGGCATTATGTGAGACCCCATGAACTTACCAGTATAAGTAAGAAATAGCCTTTTTCCCTCAAGAGTACTCAAGGAGTTTTTGGGCAGAAGAACTATTGCATGATGATCTCTAATCCAGGGCTGGATGACATCAGTGACTGCTAGAGGTCTAAGGAGCAGGCTTTAAGAGCACAGCAAATTATTTAAAACCCAATCTCTAGCTAATTGGAATACCTTGGTGGGCCCTTTGTTGCTGGTTCCAACCTCTTCTTCTAGATTTAGCCCAATCTCTGTCTTCACAAACTTTCATCTCTACCTTGGCCATTTCCAAAATCTCCTAAAGATAGTTCTCCATTAGGACTTTTTTCTTTAAATGGAAAATTAAAGAAAATTCAAATCAAACTTGTTTAAATAATGATGGAAATATATTAACATATACCTGAAAAGTTTAAAGATACATCTAAATTTTTAGAAACTGAAAGTGAAGCTTCAGGTGAGGCTTAATCCAGCAACTAAAATAATTTTCCCTAATTCCTGGTTTCCCTCTTCTTTGATTCTAAGTTTTACCAGGCTGGGAATCCTTGGAAATTCTAGGCTCAGATTCAAGTGTAACAGCAGAAAAAGGGCTTAGTTTTATACCTCAATTCCTCCTATCAACTGCAAAAAAGAGAACTTCTATTCACTAGATATCTAGCAAAATTCATGAACCTTGTTCTCATTGTTCTGAATTGAGCCACAGCCCAATCCCTGAATCAATTATTGTCATGGGAACATTATATCCACTGTCTTGACCCAATTTGGACACAACCCTAGAGGTGATGGTGGCATGTCAGGTATTAGCCACATACTGAAAATGGGGAGTGAGTATTTACCTAAAGGGAGAACTTGGTTGCTTTACCACAAGAAGAAAAAATAAACTAGAGGACAAAATAAATAAGTATGAAAAGAATGAATTTAATGAGCAACCAAATAATTAATATCATTCTTGAACAATATTTTCCATAA
>RJWJ010017549.1:0-32815 GCA_004363605.1 Indri indri
TATATGTATAGGGTGTGAGAGCGTGCGGTGTGTGAGTGTGGTGTGTGTGTGTGGTATATATATAGGGTGTGAGAGCGTGCGGTGTGTGAGTGTGGTGTGTGAGTGTGGTATATGTATAGGGTGTGAGAGCGTGCGGTGTGTGAGTGTAGTGTGTCTGTGTGTGTGTGTGTGGTATATGTATAGGGTGTGAGAGCGTGCGGTGTGTGAGCAGACTGGGGACAGGCAGGGGCAGGCCAGAGCTGTGGCTCCACACTCGTCCCCACAGTGAATGTGACGCGTCCCAGACACCCTCGGACACCGCTCGGCGGGTCCCAGCCTGAGAGCCGCGGCGGCAGCCAGTGCTCATTTGGCTGAATCGCACTTGTAACGGATTCTAAAGTCCTCGACAGCTCAGAAGTGCAAGGAGGCGGGTTTTCTAGCTTCCCCTCCTCGTGATGACAGATCGTCAGTGTTGGTGCAGACCTTGGAAAGGCTCTGGACCTTCTGGGACCTCTGGACAGGCCATGTCCCCTCGGGTCCCTGCTGTGGGGGAAGGGGAGGAGGACGGCAGGGTGGTGCCCCAGGACAGAAGGCCGCAGGTGGGCGCAGTGTCCCCCCTTGCAAATGCCAGAACATTCCTGTGGTTCAGTGGGCGGGAGGCAGGGCAGGAGCAGGGCCACCTGTCCCTGCGGGCTCACCCTGCGTCAGTCCGGCTGGTGGCATTCTGTCTACTCTCCCACAACACTGGCCCTGCCTCCCCTCCCCGAGGCCTGGCCATGTCCGGAGTTGCCCTCTGGGCTCCAGGGCAGCGTGGACATGTGGCTGCCAAGAATAGCGCCTCGTATTTAGACAGCAGCCTCCACTGGACTCGCGGCCGCCCTTCCAGGCCCTCTGTGGGCAGGCTGGGCCCTTGTCCCAAGGCCCTTTCTGGGTTCTCTGTGGGCAAGGGCCTTGTCTTCCAGGCTGGAAGCCGAGTTCTTTTGATCATGCACCCTGATCATTACAAACTGTCTGCACACCTGCAGTTTACATATGCGTGTGTATGCGCAAGTCACCCTCCGTGTACTCGGGGATTGGCTTCAGGAACCCGGACCCTGCAGTCGGCCCTGCTGAGCCCGCGTGCATGCAAAGCCAGCCCTCTGTGCCTGCAGGTTCCGAGTCCTGGGAATTCTGTATTGGCTGGAAAAAATTCCGTGTGCAAGTGGACTCGCATGTTCAAACCTGTGTTGTTCAAGGGTCAACAATGTGTGTGTGTGTGTGTGTGCACGCGTATTAAATCATGTATTATTGTTTTCTCACTAGCTGATGTCTCAAGGCAAGGCACAGCACACACACAGTGAGGTTTGTTACGGCAGCAGATGCCAATCCACCACACGAAAGTGTCGAACCCAGTAACCTGTAAGGTGACTTTCCAACAGCGGGTTCTCAGAGCCCAGCCTGTGAACCTGGGTGCTGGGGACAGAAGCTGCCCCCCAGAGGTCCATGCACTGTCCCTGCGCAGGGAACTCAGAGGCGTTGGAACCGGCCCTAGCTGGGTTTCCCCTGACCACTTGTCCTGGCACCTGGGAGTCAGGGGTGTGGGGAGGTGGCTGGGCTGCTTCTGCGCTGGGCCTGGCTCAGTGGCTGTGCCTGGAAGGCCCGGGCTGCCTTTCTGCCCCGTGTTCCAGAAAGTTCTCCTGTGTCCAGACTCACCTAGTTCCGGTGCCTTTTCACACTTTTGTGACTCAAAGATGCTGACTCAGGACTGTGGGGTGTTCCCAGCAGCTGATAGGTGACTCTGGAACTTGGAAAATGTCTCCACGGCCCAAGAGAGCCCCATGGAGGTGACGGAGGCCACAGCTCAACGCCAGTGAACCATTTCCAGTGGTCACAGGACAAGGGGCGAGTGGCAGGTACACATCCCTGCAGGCCGAGCGCATTCCCTGTGGGGTGGACAGAGGCCCTGCAGCCCGGACACGGGAGCCGGGACTGTCTCCGTGCCCTGCACTGTGGCTGCGCCTGGTCAGCTGAGACACGCTGCCCACCACAGCCCTGCTCCAGACCCCAATGTGGGCCCCGCCTGCTGCGGCCACTCGAGCTTCTTACTTATTTACTGAGCCTTTGCGTCTTTGTTTTTATTGTGGTAAAATACACATAACATGCAGCTTAATGATTCGCCATCTCTAAGTGCACAGTTCAGGGCCATTGAGTACACCACGGTGTTGTGCAGCCATCACCGCCATCCGTCTGCGGAACTCCTTCATCTTCCCAGACTGAAACTCGGAACCTAATAAACATAATTCCCACCAGCCTTGGGCACCCACCATTCCTTCTGTCTCTGTGAATCCGCCCACTCAGGGACCTCACACCGTGCAATTATGTAGCATTTGTCCTTTTGTGACTGGCTTATGATGTCCTCAGCGTTCATCCATGTTGTAGCATGTGTCAGAATTTCCTCTCTTTCTAAGGTGAGTACGTTCCCTCGGATGTATGTGCCATCTTCTGTGCACCCCCTGACGGACGCTGGGGCTGCGTCCACCTTTGCCTGTTGCGAATAAGCCGCCGTGAACACGGTGTGTGAATGGCTCTTCCGGTTCCTTCGGGTACAGGCTCAGAAGTGGATTTGTTTCGTCCTGCGGTGATTCTCTGTGTGATTCCAGGAACTGCCAGACTGCTGCCCACGTCGGGTACACCCTTTATATTCCCACCAACGGTCGATATTTCTCCACAGCGCTGTCGGCCCTTGTGATTTTCTGTTGTTTCCACAGCAGCCATCCCCGTGGGCGCAAGGTGCTCTCTCACTGTGGCTTTGACTGGTTGGTGGCGTGGAGCGTCTTTTCACGCACACATCCGTCATTCGAGTATCTTCTTTGGAGAAATGTCTATTCAAGTCCTTTGCCCATGTTTGAATCAGATTGTTTCTCTCGTTATCATTGGCGTTTTAGGAGTTCTCGATGTACTGCGGATACTGATCCCTTATCAGATATGATTTGCAAACATGTTCTCCCATCCCCCAGATTGCCTTTACACTTTGTTGATTGTGCCTTTTGACGCACAAAAGTTTTAGATTTTGCTGGAGTCCAGTTTATCTGTTTTTTTCTTTTGTTGCCTGTGCTTTTGGTGTGATTTCAAATAATCATTGCCAAATACAGTGTCATGAAACTTGTCCTATGTTTTATTCTAAGAGTTTTATAGTGTTTGGACTTATGTTTAGCTTTTTGATCCATTTTGAGTTAATTTTTGAATATGGTATAAGGTAAGGGTTCAACTTCACTCTTTCACGTGCGGATTTTCCTACCACTGTCTGTTGAAAAGACTGTCCCTTCGCCCACTGGACAAATGGCCTTGGCAGCCTCGTCGAAGTCACCGACCACATACGCGAGGGCTTGCTTTTGCTGGTCCGCATCTGTCCTTATGCCAGGGCCACGCTCTTTTGATTACTGTAGCTCTGTAGTAAGTTTTGAAATAAGAAAGTGTAAGTCTTCCAACTTTGTTCTTTTTTCAGGATTGTTTTGGCTATTCAGAGTCCCTTTGAAATTCCATGTGAATTTTAGGATGGATTTTTCTATTTCTTCAAAAAGTACTGTTGGGATTTTGGTGGGTATCGCACTGAATCTGTGCCCTGCCCCGGGGAGTATTAACGTCTTAACATTACATCTTTCAATCCATGAACATGGGATTTCTTTCCATATCTTCTTTAATTTCTTTCAACAACATTTGTAATTTTCATGATAAAAATCTTTCACCTCCTTGTTTAATTTCTAAGTATTTTATTTATTTTAATGCTACTGCAAATGGAATGTTTTTAAAATTTCCTTTTCAGGTTGCTCATTATTAGTGTATAGATATGAAACTGATTTTTGCATGTTGATTTTGTATCCTGCAACTTTGCTGAATTCATTTATTAGTTCTAACAGGTTTTTTTGGTGGAATCTTTAGAGTTTTCTATATGCAAACAGATGGTTTTACTTCTTCCTTTCCAACTTCGATGGCTTTGCGTGTGAGCATGTGTGAGTAATGCGTGTGGTGTGTGAGCCATGGTGATTGTGTGGGCACGCGTGTGTGTGAGAGAGATGGGTGAAGACAGCTGGCTGGTGTGGGGACTTCCCTGGGGCTGAGGAGGTGTCCTGGCCACTGGCCCGAGCAGCACCACTCCTGGCAGCCCCTGCTCCCTGGGACAAGGGATCGAGCCGGAATCTGACCAGAGTCACAGACATGGTGTTTCCTTAGGCATTCCGGGATTTCAGTAGCCAGATCCCAACCAAAAGAGTCTGTGGCAGCTTCGAACTGTTGTAAAGTTTCACTGCTGCTGAAAGAGCTCCCAGTTTGTGGTTGCTTTTTTTTTCTTTTTTCCTTTTTTTTTAAATCATCATATTCAACTCCAAACAGTTTGTGTTTCTACACATCCCAGCAGAAGAACCATGGTCTCGGACGGAATGTCAGGGGTGGTGCTTCCCTGCTGCTGGAAGCTGGGCCGGTCTGCCCGGGACAGACCCTCTTTCCAGCAGAGTGTCTGCCCTCCTCGCCATTCAGTCATCCGGGCAGGGTGGTGTCAGAGCGAGCCCAGGGTGGAAGTCTTGATTTGAGCCAAGAATTTGGTCTCCTTCCCCCAGAAGCTGCCAATCAGGAGCAAATGCATATTCTTCCCTTTCCCCGTCATTCATCCCTGGTGGAGGAGGAACCCGGGAGCTCTGATGCACCACAAGGGCAGGAGCCCGCACGCTGGGCTCTGTCCACGCGCCACCAGGGGCTGCTGCCTGCTGGGCACTGCTGAACTTCTTAGGCATAACGTGGGGCCGTAACCAGAAGCACAGTAGAGTTGTTGCAAGAGTCAAATGTCAACTGCTTGGTGCCCAAGAACTCAGTCCAGGTGATGTCTTGTATTGCGAGAGGCCCCTGCCGGGCCTCTGAATCAGCCCGGTTGCCAGCAGCACTCAGCACGTGGGTGGCCTGCCCTCCAGGGTCCCTGACACACTTCTGCTGTTTGTTCCCCAAACCCATGGGCCCACGGATGCCTCTCTTGCCCTCTGCCCTCCCGGGGATCCCAGTCGAGGCCTGACCCTTCACCCCGCCCCACTGTTAACGTCGTGCACCTGTCGGGCGGCTCAGGGCTTAGTGCCAACAGCTGGGCGGTGCGGCCCACGCCGGACAGCCGCAAATAGCCGGGCGGCCATGCCTTCCTCTTCTGCGTCAGCCTCACCCTGAGCTCAGTGAAGACTCCGCCAGTCACTCGGCGGACACTGGGGCGGGTGAGTCATTGTGACAAACTGGCTTAAAGGAAGAAGAAACACAGAGTCATCTTCCCACAATTCTGCACTATGTGAAACGGGGGGTGAGGGGAGGCGGGGCAGGGAGACAGAGAAGGCTGGGGAGGGGGAGGAACCAAGGCCGGGTCGGAATGTCCTTTCTGGGTGAGGAGATGCAGCGTCCGCCAGCCTGGCCCTGTGGCTGCGGCGCTTGCCGTGAGCCACCTCCTCGGGGGGCCTTCCCCAGCGTGCGTGCTCTGACCCAGGACGGCACTTGGGGGTCCTGTGGCCCCGGGCCTGTTCTCGAGGCAGCACCCACCTGGCAGAAACGCCTTCCAGGTCTGCGCCCCACAGGGAGCAGCAACGGAGGCCTCTGTGCCCGGAGAGATCTCTGAGTTTTTACTTAGGGCCACAGAAAACCAGCCTCGCTCCCGGCGGTTGGCGTCAGGTGTGATGGGGTCCAGGAGGGCAGAAGGGCAGAGTGCCACGCTAGCGAGTGCAACAGCCAGTCCTCCAGGAGGAGAGCGAGCCCTGATCCACGGTGCGGGCCAACTTCCATGGTGTAAACACTCCCGCCACGGTGGCTTCCAGTTTGCAACGCAGTTACTGATGCGGAGTTGGCAAGAGGCGCACACCGCGGCACCGGCCCCCACACACCCCGAGGCTGCAGGGAGACGGCGGGAGCCCACCTCGCCGACGGCCACTCCCAGTCTATGTTCCGACTCGCCCGCTGAACTGCTGCGCAGACAGTCACGGCTCGCAGGACGTCCTTGCCGCAGGCCCACCCTGGGCCCCCGCGCTGCATGCCGTGGGGGGCTCTCCGCTTCCCCATCACGAGGAAGGCTGCCTGAGGCCAGCCCCTTCACCTGGAGCTGGTAGCACAGCTGCAGCCACCTGGGGCCCCAGAGCTTGCCTGCCAGCAGGGTGGGCTCTGGGGCCCTGGTGACAGCCAGTCCTTGCTGCGCTCCTACCACGGGGGACCCCTGAAACAAACACGTGCGTTCTCTGTTAGGAACACCCAAAGGGAGGCAGCCGAACTGGTGACTGAGGGGGTGTCTCTAGCAGTCCACCCTGTGCCTTGTGGCGAGAGCTGAGAGGCCTTCTAGGAAGGAGCTCACCCTGTCCCCTGCAGCCCTGTCCGGGGAGCAACCAGGACAGACGCCGGGCCAGCCAGTTCCACCAGAGGAACATCGTTAGGGCGATACCTGGGGGTCCCAGGTCTCTCCTCGGGTTGGTTCCTCCAGCCGTGTTCTGGTGGTCCTGCCTTCTCTCTGAGCTGGAGATACAGTTGCCACCGAAGGCCAGGCCAGCGGAACTGGGGCAGGAGTGGGGACTGCGGCGCAGCCCCCTCTGGAGGACAGACCTGGGCTCCGGCCACACTCACGCACAATCTCGGGCGAGCTGTTCGACCTCTGGCTTCAGTTTCCTACAAAATGGGGAAAACAGTGGTTCAGGCGCTCGGGGTTGGGGTGACCAGGTGAAGCTCACTGGGGTGGCTGTTATACCACAGTCACTGCCGTGGTCTGGGGACTTGGTCTTCAATCCCCTCCCAGCCGCGCTGGCCTATCAGAAGGGCTGGAAAATGGGGTGCGGAAGCGGCTGTGGGCTGGACCCCCAGCGGCACCCTCCCGGCCATCATGTAGCCTGGCCACAGCGGTGGCCCAGCTGTCACTTCAGTCGCCACTCGACTGGCCTGCAGCTGCTCTGGTCAGGTGTCGGGACTGTCCTCATGCTGGGCACAGGCCACCCCTGCTCTGCTCCACGGACACCCACTCGCCCTGCGTGGGCATGAACGTGCCTCCTCACGCTCCCCTGCTGGACCCTGGCCTGGTCCAGTGTGGGCACCCCAGTGTGGACACCCCAGTGTCAGGTACCCCAGTGTGGAGACCCCAGTGTGGACACCCCAGTGTCAGGCACCCCAGTGTGGAGACCCCAGTGTGGACACCCCAGTGTCAGGCACCCCACTGTGGAGACCCCAGTGTGGACACCCCAGTGTCAGGCACCCCACTGTGGAGACCCCAGTGTGGACACCCCAGTGTCAGGCACCCCAGTGTGGAGACCCCAGTGTGCAGACTCGTCCCGGCCTCCTCTGTCTCCAGTTGCCCCCAGGGCATTTCTCAGGCGTGTGGCCTCCGTGGTCTGTCCACCAACATGCCCGTCCCCTTCTGGAAGTCTAAAGGGGTCTCACCGGGCCCGGCCCAGGCCTGCCCCTCCCTACCCAGCCCCTCCCCACACTGACCTGCGCTTCTCCCCTCCCCTGCAAAGCCCTGGCCACGGAGGCCCCTCCCTGCACTCCCCACTTGCACCCAGGGTGGTCAGGGCTACCTTTTGTTTTTACATAAACTCTGCATTGCAGGCCGGTTTCAGATTATGGAATTATTGTGAAGATAGTACCCACCGAGAGTCCCTGTAGGTCCCACACGTTTCCTTGTCATTATCATCTTGCAGTCGTACGGTGCACTTGTGACAATTAATGGATCAATATTAACACGTCATTATTCTCTGAAGTCTATATGTTACTCATATTTCCTGAGATTTTCCCCTAATGTCCTTTTTCTGTCCCAGGACCCCACTGATGTTAGTCACCTGTCCCCTCAGGCCCCTCCTGCAGGGAGTTGCTGGGGCATCTCGTGTTGGTGACCTGGGCAGTCCGGGGAGGACGGGTCGGGCAGTTTGCCGGTGCCCCTCAGCGGGGGCTGACTGGTGTCCTCATGGGCAGGTGGATGGAGGGTTGTGGGAGGAGCCCCCGCGGGGACCTGCCCTTGTCATCTCCTGGTCTCAGGGCACACACTGCCGACACAGCTCGTCTCTGCGACGCTGCCCTGGTCAGGCTGGCGTCTGTTGGGGTCTCCTGGACAGCGACCCCCTTTCTACACCGTCCTCCCGGAAGGAGGTCGCTGTGCTTGGCCCACACGTCAGGGCTGCGAGCTGCGCTCCCCCCTCCAGACGCCGCACCTGCGTGAGTTACTCGGAATCCTGTGCGGGAGCTTTGCTCTTCTCCCCGTTTATTCATGTCGTCTATTCACGTCCGTGTGGACTCATGGATCTTTAGGGTACACTGTGGGCTATCATCCAATACTACTTTATTTTATTGCTGAAACTGTTCCAACGTTGGCCACTGGGAGCCTCGCAGTGGGCTCCTGGGTCCCTCGACGCCCCACCGATGGGGGCGGTCTCAGCACTTCCTGCTGCCTGGCACTGGCACGTGCTGGGCTCGTCTTGGGCATCTCCTGCCCATCCTGGCATCAGCCGCGTCTCTAGGGAGCCCTGGCTCCTGGTCAGAGGGTGTGAGACACGGGGCTGGTGCTGCTGGGGGGCCGTTGCTTCTAGGCCCCGGAGCTGACAGAGCAGAGAGGCGCGTGTGGACGCAGCCTGTGTACATACACATATGTAGGTATTTGTGTGTGTAACCATCTGTTTCCTTTATAAGGAAAACATGACTTTAAACTGGTGTCTCCGACTCGAACCCATCAGCACCCAGATCGTTCTGGCCTCCTCGCCCTGCTTAGAAGTTCTCTCTGAGTTATCTGTTAATGACCGTGGGCTGCCCACGAGCTCCCGGTGCTTTGCAACACACCTCGAGTGCGATGGGCGGGCGTTTCCTAGCTCGACCTTGCCGTGGGCTGTGAGGACCAAGCTCTGCAGAGGCCACTGCTGCCGCCTTCTCAGCAGCCTCCGCCCGTCCTTCCCGCGCCTCTCGCAGCCGCGCTTCCTTGACCGCCCAGCTGGGGCACACGGAGTTCACTCTTCCCTCAGGAGCCTGCACGCCACGGTCCCTTTCCTGCGAGGCTCACGCCCTCGCTGCATTCAGGTCTCTCTTGATTCCCTTCGGTGGCCTGGGGCCTTCGCATGCCCGGCATCTGCCCTACTTCCTGCTTCGCGGCCCTTACCGTTGCTTGCCACCCTGGGTATTTCTTACAAATCAATTAACTAACTCTTTCTCTTTGGAGGATGCTGGGAACCAGCTCGTTATTCTGAAAAGCGATGAGGGACCTTATCGCGGTTTATCCTGCTTGTCCTGGTGAGCAGAGTTGATGGGGGAATGTTCGTTACAGAACGTCAGCTAATAACTGAAGGATGAATTGAAATCTGCTGGTTTGCAGCTTCCAGTGCAATACGGATGTGGGCGGCGGTCCCTGCTGCACTGAGGAGGCGGTGAAGCTGCCAGGACCCTCATGGCAGGTGGGCAAGCTGAGCACGTCTGGACCCCCCGTCGGTCTGTCGCAAGGGGAGGGACAGCCAGACCCTGTGCACCTCCAGACGGGACGTCTTGGGACACACACAGCCCTGCTTGGCCCAAGCCCCGGGCCCGAGCCCCGGTCTACCAGGGCAGGAAGCATGCTGAGCCACACCAGGAGGAGCCCCTGCCACACAGCCGTGGGGACAGGGCAAGCACCTGCTGTCCTCAGCAAAGCAGCTGAAAGAAAAAGAGAAGGAATCAGAGTCTATTGATTAAAAAACGACGTAGCTGCCGGATCAGCGCGCAGACCTGGTCTGCACCCGGCGCCGGAGCGAAAGCTGCCGAGAAGCGTCTGTGAGGAGCTGGGAACTCCGACGGTGCTGAGGAATTATTGATTTTGTTTTGGGTATGACAATGGGATTGTGATTACTTTTTCAACAGTTGCCACTTAGAGATGCTCCTGCCCTGTTGGCGGTTGAAAGGAGGGATTTGCGTCAAGGGGACCTGGTGGAGTTGGGCGCGGCGGCTGCAGGGCGGGCATGGGCGGCTGTTGCTGATCGGTCGCCGTGGGGTGACAGGCACAGGGTGTTTGCTACGGGCTTCTCTTGACATTCACGTATTTTTTACGTTCCCTCCCGAAAAGTCAAAAAGCGGTTGATCAGCAGGTGGGTTATTCATCCGGTAATCGCCCTTGGTCTGAACCGGCAACATTTTCCTTCTGGTCACAGGGGCCTTCTGCACCCAGGCGGGTATCACCACGATGTGACTTAGGCTCTGGGAAGACTTCACATTTCACAGCAGGCAGCGGCAGAAGCCGGGGCGGTTTAAGAACAAGCATAGAAACGAATAAAAACGTGAGGTCAACACTGATGCTCTAGCACCTGTTTCAGTGTGACTGTCACCATGATTTTTGTGATAATTACCTTTGCGTGTGTCCTATCTGCTGTTGTGCAAAGAATCACTCAACCTAAATCCGCGATTATGGTTTTAGTGGTTTGAGGGGATTTCGTTACACTGATGAGCCTTACATGGTTAAGAAAACTGCTTTCCAAAGTTCCCTTCATTCTTATTAAGTTTAATAAATAAAGTGTCGAAAAGACGCAGGGCATGGTGTGTCATTCCCTGTGCTTGTCCCGGCTTGCCATCACTGTTAGTCCTGTTTGTTTAGGGTCTGTGGCTGGGCTGCGTGTGAGGTGGGGGACTGCGCTGGCCCCCCGCGGGGGAGGGCAGGCGGAGGCCAGGACTTGAGGGCTCCTGGCATCCTTGTGGATAAAATGGGGGATGGACGTTTCCTGGGTCCCTGCCACCCCCAGGCAGTGATGGGCGTCTTCGTGCATGTGCAGGACATTGCCTGGCCTGGCCTTGGCCTCCCCTCTCCACCGTGCCAGACGACGCGTGGCCGTATCCCTGGCTGGGGTCACAGCCCTCAGGAGCCGGCAGAGCAGGGAGCCTGCGCGCACAGGGCACCGCCGGGCACTTCCGCCGCAGCCCGGAGCACGTGCTGCTGCCCCGCCTGGCTGCCTCTTGTGTCTGTTTACTCAAGTTTCTCTTGTTTGAGTTCCAGAAACGAAACTGGGGAAAGAGGGCTGTGGCCGCCCAGCCATGTCCCAGGTCAAGGCTGGGTGACCGCCAGACGGCTGCTCTCAGGTGCTGGGGACCGAGCGAGCCAGGAGGGCAGCCACACTAGTCGGGTCACCCAGTCCCTGCCACCGGCTGTGCCCCCCGCCCACACCTAGGGGCCCTTGGGGTATTATTCACCTTTTTTCTTGTTCTTTGTTTTTAAAACAACTTTATTGAGATAGAATTTATATACCCTAAAATTCACCTGTTTCAGGTGCATACTTCAGTGATTTTTAGTAAACACACTGAGCCGTGCAGCCGTCACCATCCCGTCCCCGCCAAGCCCCGCTCCTCTCCCGGCCCTGGCAGCCCGCGGTGGCTTCTCGCCGTGAGCAGCCTGCGCGGACGCTCCACAGCCCTGGAATCTCACGGGACATGGCCTTGGTGTCTGGCTTCTTTGAGCGTCACGTTTTTGGTGTTTGTCTGTGTCGCAGCGTGCGTGTGTCAGTGCTTCCTTCCTCCCTGTGGCCGGATGGCAGCCGTGTCCGTCCGTCCAGCAGCGGTGGATGCTGGGCCTTCCTACTTTCTGGCTTTTGTGAACCAAGTAGCCGGACGTTTCACGGCTGTCGTGGGCAAGTCTCCAGCAGACGTGTTTCCACTTCTCTGGGGCAGACACCTAGGAGGTGGTGACTTTTATTAAAACCTTGGATTTTGGGTAGATTAGGGATGCCTAGGGCGCAAGGTTCAAGAGGACAGGAGCAACCGAAGGAGGTGTGAGAAGTGCGGGTCCTGCCGGGTGTATGCCCCAAAGGCTGCCATTGTCACCAGAAGTGTGTTCCGTCCTGAGGAGCTTTCCACATCTGTCAGTAAAAGGCACGCTGTGCTTTGTGTCGAGGAGATGTGTCTTAGTTTGTGTTCCCGCAAGCAGAGCTGAGGCGGGACTTGGATGCAGGTGGCTTACTTGGAGGTGACCCCAGGAAGCCCAAGGGGGTGCTGGGGCTGGCTGGCTCTGCAAGTGGGCGAGTGTTCAGGCTGGACAGGCCAGGAGCAGGGTGCAGAAGGCAGAGGTGAGGTGTAACTGGGTTGGGTTGGGGTGTGCCTGGTGTGGGGTGTGTGTCACCTGCTATGATGTGACTTCGTGATGTGGTGGCGTTGGCTTCAGCAGTAGAGGGGCGGGGGGAGGGCTGCTGTGGCAGGAGCTGCAAGAGCCAGGTCCGGCCTGGGTGCGGCATGGCCTGGAGCTGGTGGTGCCAGCGCAGCCAGTTCCAAGGAACACCCCGCCCGGTCTGTGCGGCACTTCCAGGAAATGACCGGCCACAGGTGGAACTGGCTCCCCTAGGACGGGGAGGTGGGGCCGGGATGCCATGGGGCAGGAACACCTGCAGGTCGGGCGGCGGACATGTCAGACAGGTGGTGGTTATGTGGGTTTCCCTGTCCCTCGGGGGCACCCCTGCTGCTGGCTGCCCTGGGGCTGAGTTTCGATGGACACACCGGCTCCTGACCACACGCGGGATTCAAAGGGCAGAGCTGGGTTTGTGAGCTGAGCTTTTCCCCAGGATCTGAAACCCTTCCTGTGCCCGTGTGTCATGGGGGGGGGGGTGGCGGGGAGGACGCAGCAGGCCTGGGGATCCACAGTGACAGGTGCCAAGCTCTGAACACTTGTGTCCCCAAAATGAATAGGTTGAAGTCCTCACCCTGCAGGTGACAATATTGGGAGGTGGGGCCTTTGAGAGGTGATTACGTCTTGAGCGCAGAGCCCTCACACAAGGGGTCTGTGACAGAGGCCCCAGAGACCCCTCACCCCTTCCACTGCGGGGACACAGCGAGACGACGTCCGTGTGCGGCCAGGAAGAGGCTCTCAGCAGACCCGGCCCTGCTGGCTCCAGCCTGTGGGAAATAAGCCGCCGTCTGCGGCGTTCTGTGCAGCGGCATCCCAGACTAAGGCAGCGGGGACCAGGGAGTCGCACTGCAGCTCAGAGCCGCCGTCGGCAGTTTCCTCTGAGGAGGAAACTGAGGCAGAGGGGCCAGGTGACTTGCCTGAGGCCACACAGCTGGCGGAGGCGGGAAGCCGATTCTGCCACATCCTTCACTTCTCTCCACTTGGTCTTCAGCATTAGATCAATTTGCTAAAAATCCATTTGACCAGAGCTGGGGGGACCCAAGCGAGTCACAGGGTGGTCTAGGTGGTCAATAACTAGAATGCCCCCAAAGTCTTTTCTTTCTTGCTGCTTTGTGCTGGCCACTTTTCCAATATGCACTGGTCCAGCTTGACCAGACGTCTTTTCTTCTGAACGTGCCCTCGACCCTGGCTGCAGGTACGTGGCTTGAATTTCTGCCCCTGTTCCTGCCCTTGGTGGCAAATGGCTGCAGCCACCTGCCCAGACCAGGTTTAAAGTATTTGTGTGGAGTTTCGGGTAAATGGACCGTTCAGAGCATTGATTTTCAGCAGGCTGGTCAGTCAAGGTCATTTTGTGAGTTGGCTTTCAGAGAATTGATTTCCCATATCTTGATTCAACAACGAAACCCCTCAAAGTGAGTCTGTGAGCCCAAATCGAAAAGCACAAGATTTTACACGTTAAGAAACAGTCACAGTTGCACAACATTGTGAGTGTATTAAAAACCACTAAGTTGTACCTTTAAAAATGGTTAATTTTATATTATGTGAATTTTACCTTAATTATGAAAACAACCAACAAACTCCAAACCCAGAACATGAATATTAATTTATTCCAGATGGAGTTAAATTTATGGAAAAATCTAATAAAAAGTCTTAAGTAATCTGTCTGTGATGGCCAAAGAGATAAGTGAAGGAACCACATCTGTTAAAATAAATAAATATGAAATCAAACTGGCAGATAAAAAACAAGAACAGATAGTTAGGAAAATGGCAAATCTTGTAAATGAAAAATATAGTCTCTGAGGCAAAAGACTTGAAAGATAGGATAAGATCAAGAACACAGTCAAAAAGAGAATTAGTGAAGTAGAAGATAGAGCTAAGGAATTTGCTCAGAATGTAAAACTAAGAGAACATGTTTAAGCAAGCGTGCACAGGCGTGCGCGTGTACACACACACACTCAGGCAGTGAGACGTGGAGGGTTGGGCGAGAAGCTCCAACGCATGACTAAGAGGAGTCCCCAAAGAACAGGCTGGAGAGGGGGACAGAGAAGCAAGATTTGAAGGGATGACAGTGAAGAAGATTCCAGAATTTAAGTGCACGAAATTTAGATTGAAAATGTTCTCCCAGCATAGAGCAAGAACGTGATGCATGAACACTATATTTATTGAGATTCTCAGATGCGTGTAAAAGAATTAATTCTAGCTGGTTTTGGCCTTAGGAATTAATTGAGGGGTCGGGCGACTCACAATCATCAAGAAGGCCCGACAGACAGCATCAGCCGAGCCAAACTCCTACCGTGGAACGGGGCCGCCAAGCATTTGGGTCAGGGTTGTAGACGCATCTAGAGACTAGAAGAATGAAGAGAAAATCTTAAAAGCCACCAGACAGACAAATTATTTTTTCTCTTTCCTTTAAAAGTTCAAGACAAAAGACTGGCTTTTTTTTTTTAGACAGGGTTTCACTCTGTCACCCGGGCTGGAGAGCAGTGTGTCATCACAGCTCACTGCAGCCGTGATCATCCCGCCTTGGCCTCCCAAATTGCTGGGACTGCAGGTGCGAGCCATCACGCGTGGCCTTTACGATAGTTTTGAAGGCAAGTATTTGGATAGCCCGTGTCCTGGCCACCCACTGAGGTCAAGACCTCAGACCCAAAGTGGGCAGACCCCCACCCCACCGGGGCCTCTCAGGGATCCCAAATCTCCCGGCCTTTGAGGCTGGGGCACGCCGGCAAACAGACACTCGTGTCTAGATCTGAGATGTCTTGGAGTGTGAGGCTCTGGCCCAGCACCCCTCCCACCCTGCCCTGCCTGCTGCGCCAAAGCCCCTCACTGTCCCATGGTGGGGGCCTCTCAGGCCACGCCCCACCCTCTGCCTCGCAGTGAGAAGCTGGACTTGAGCAGACAAACGCAAGGTCACAGGGCACCGTGGCGGTGGTGGGGACAGGGGAGCCAGGCTGGAAGACAGACCCCATCTGAGTCTCACGGACACATTCCTGCTCACTCAACACGTCCTCGAGGGAAGATGGTGGCCACTGCGGCTGGTGGCCCAGCAGGAGGGAATCAGCCCCTCGGCCCGTCTGCCAGACTGGGGCTGGTCGCACCTTACTCTCCTCGAGTCCCCGTCGCCCAAGAGGCTCAGACACGCACCTGCTGGTCAGCCGGGCTGCCGGCCCCTGGCGTGCGGGCAGTGGACAGTGCACTGCCAGGGGACGGGCCTGCGATAGGAGTCGGCCTGGGTGACAGGGAGGAGGCTGGGAAGGCTGCGTGCTGCATGCCACGTGGATTCCTCCGGAATCTCCGCTGTGCTCCCTCGGGGTGGAGCTGGCCATGGACGCCAGCTGCCCAGGGTGGGGGCTCGTCCCCAGGAAACTCGGGTGCTGGGACCTGGGTGGTGGGGCTGCCTTCCGGTATATGCAAGCCTGGACTCGCCTTCCTGAAGAGCTCGGGGTGTGGGCAGCTCCAGTGCACCGAGGCGGGGGTTTCTCTCCTCCTTGGAGGCCACAACCCCTCCTATACTCAGGGGAGACAGCCGGCCAGGCCCATCCGCTGGAGGCGTCGACCATGAGAGGGGCCAGTGTCTGGATCTCCCCAGGCACCCACACAGCCCCACCCAACCTGGGACGCCTCTGTGTGCACCCTTGGCCTCAGGCTCCATCTCGGGGATGGGGCCCTTCCTGCTTCCTCGCCGATGGTCCCCATACGAGGCCAGGGCGGCACAATTTCAGAAGGAGACTCAGACAGGCCGCGTCATGCCTGGTCCTCATCTGTCTGTGGCTCCAGCCATTGCCAGCCCCTGGGCCAGGCTTTCCCGCTGTGTGTGGGGTGCCCGCGGGAGGCTCCGGTGGCCGGGCAGTGAAAGGCAGGTGGTCGTGGAGTCCCCAGGGTAAGGGAGAGCCTGGCTCTGCCCTTTCTAATGGTGCGGTCTGTGCACCTCCAGAACCCAGTTCCCCCTGAGAAATGGGGCAGGAGTGCCCACCTCCCAGGGCCGCCGTGGGGAACAAAATCGCCCAGTGGGCTGAGGCTGCGAGCCCATCTGCAGTGGCTGCAGAGCCTCGCACGAGGGCACCTGCCCCCTCCCAGCCCGGGGCCCTCAGCCCCTCCACGCCCTCCCCTGCCCTCCTCCGAGGGTGCCCTGGGCCATCTGGCAGGCACTCCGGCGTGACTGATGCAGACATGGGCCCAGCCCTGCCCTTCCAGAGGGGCAGCGCCAGCCCCGCGTCGTCCTTTGTGAGAGAGACGCCAGCAGGTCCTCCCGAGCACCTGGGACGGCTGCCGCGCGCAGGAGGCCTCGCCTCGGGTCTGGCAGGCCCAGGGGCACGCGCTGCCTCTGACACACTCCCGGGAGTCAGACCCGCCTCCCTCTCAGGGTGCCAACCCTGCGCCCCTGGGTCCCCGCCGGGCCCCTGGGGACCCCAGGGGACCCTCCGCCCCAGGGGATTCCGCATTCAGGGAGGGTGACCTGAGCTCAGCAGCACCTGCAAAGGGTGGCGATTCTTTCTCTGTCCCTCCTGAGGGCTGCCCAGAGCCTGCTCCCGGGCGTGTTGGTGGCTCGGGGCCACGTGCTTCCCACTCCCCTGTGCCCGAGTCGGCTCCGTGGTCCTTTTCGACACCGTGTCCCCCGGAGCGGGACCTCCCAGGCCTCGCTGCCTGCCCCGCCCTCCCGGGGCCCCCGGCACAGCTGCCTCCAGCGCAGCGTCTCCCCGACACGGGTGCAGGTGAGCCCCGAGCCTGCCGCAGGCCGGGCGTGGCCCCGCAGGGATGTAACCTCCTTGCTAGAGGTTTCCAGTTGGCACAGGTAGCCTTCACTTTCACTAATCCTCCCAGAAACGAGGGCGAGGGCCGAGGAGAAGAGCGCTCCCTGCGTGTTGGTGCGTGTGGGAGCGGCCCACCGCGAGCCCAGCCACACCTGGCCCGGGGCTGTGCCCCGCCTCCATCTGGGGCCATGTGGTGTCTGCAGACGCCCAGGAATCCTCATCGGCCTTTCGTTGCAGATTCCGCTTATGCAGGGGCGTGTGGAGGTGGGGGCTGCGGGAACCCCAGAGACGCATCTGCTCTCGGCAGACAGGCCCACCCGCTCCCTCTGGGGCAGGGACCTCCCTGGACACTCCAGGGCTCAGTCTTTGCTCGGGGGAGACAGACCAGTGGGTGCCGACTGCAGGGCTCCGTCTCGTCCTCTTCGGGGTCTGTGTCACGGCCGTGGTCCCGCACACGGCTCGGACCTCTCTGCAGTGCTCTGTGGTCGCGGCAGAACGCTGGCACCTTTGTCCGGTTCGGCGGAGCAGCCTGGACGCCTGCTTCACGTTCCCCTGCCCCCCCAGCAGTTTGCACAGTGTCTCGGTGACGCAGGCTCCTCGCTGGGCATGTTGGTGGCCGTCCTGGGCCAGGCCCAAGGGACACCATGGGGCATGTGCTACTTAGATGTTCCACAGCCCCCAACGTGACTTGGGGCTTTCCACTTCTGGGGTCCTTGCATCTGCTACGTCTCTCTTGCCGTCACGGTCACTTTGTTAGCAGCGCGCCCGAGGCCACCAGCCCCCTGCCCCCTTCCTTCTGGGGTTCGGTTTTAGTGACAGCTGGAAAAGCAGACAGCCGGCCTTGGGACCGTGTCTGAAACAGGGACAGAAGGGCCACAGGCGAGGCCCAGGGCTCCCGCATCTGGCACATCGGTAGAGACTCACACGTCGTGGGGGCCACTCATTCTGACGTCCAGGGACCTTTTCTGCCCCTCGTAGATTCCCATGTGCGTTCAGGAGCCCCGAGGAGGCCGGAGAGGGGGCATGCAGGGGCTGAGGCCAGCCGGAAGCGCCGTGTGGGCAAAGCCTGGGCGTTGGAGCTGGTCCTTTCGTTGGGGACCATGACGCCACCACCGCCTTCCTGCTGGCTCTCTGGGGCCAGGCCTGTGGCGGCTTCTCCTCGGGCTTCTAATCAGTTTATCGGTCCATTTAGGTAATGATGCTTCCTGCCCATTAATCTCGGCCACGGTGAAATCAGCCCTGCGCGTATTCGGTGGGAGGCTGCGGAGCAGTTCCTATCTGGCGGGGGAGAAAGGCCCGGCCTCCGGAATGTCCAGGAAGTGGAAAGCCCTGGCTTCCTGGTGCAAGAACAAACAGGGGATGCGGCCCCCAAACACAGCCCAGTGTGCTGTGGGGACGAGGACAATCGGCCGGGGCCATGCCAGGCGCCGCCCTCCCGTGCTGACGTCCTGGCCTCAGAGCTCGCCAGCAGGGACGGGCAGACCCGGGCCGGTATGTGTCCCCCGGGGGCAGATGGGGAGCCTGGCCCAGGCCGAGGGCCCCCACCCTCCTCCCCAGACGTGTCCAGGCCTCTCGGCTGGAGGGCGAGAGGTCCCCTCTGCTGTGGGCCTCGGCCACGCCCCGTCTGATGCTCCTGCCTCACACTCTCAGGCACGCGGCAGCTGGGCCCTCAGTGGCCCCAGCCCTCGCAGCCCTGGCTCTGGGCAGGCCTGGCCCGGGTGGCGGGTCCCTGGCTCCATGGCCTTTCAGCCGGGCTCGTAGGGGGCAGGGAGAAGCTGGGGCATTTCTCCCTCTCCCTGCCCCCAGCCGCATCTCCAGGCTTCTGCAGCCCGGCCAGACCCTCCTGGGGGGCCCGCCCGGCACGCCCCCTGCCCTCACTAAGGTTCAGGCTGTCTCTCCGGGGTCCACTCATCACGTCTCGCTTCCTGGCCCTGAGGCCACTGCTGTCCAGGGCAGAGGAGCCCTGCCTCTTGGCCGGGCCACTACTTGTCCTCTGACTGTGGACTGTGGCGGGGAGGGGCAGAGCTGGGAGGGCGAGCAGGCCGCTGAGACGCGCGTGGATCCAGCCACGTGTGGGGGACTCTGGCCAGTGCCCCGAGAGCTGGCGCAGCCCCCAGGCCTGGGACACGGGCTTCCCCTGCACCAGCCTCCCTGGGACGGCAGAGCCCCTGGTTACATAAAGTGCTTCTTCTCCTTACATAACCAGGGCGGAGGGACACAAAAAGCCCCGAGCAAGTCAAAACAACCACAGCGGGCGTGGAGAGCTGGAAGAACAAACAGCAGGAAAGTGGTGAGCAAGTAGGAAAGCCCCGGCCCGCAGGAAAGGGCTCGGGCGGGGCGGCCCCGGGAGAGAAAGTGCTTAGACAGACGGACAGACAGAGGGATGGCAGAGGCTGCAGGCAACGGGCCTTGGGGGCCCACGATGCGTCCCCACCCTCGTCCCAGCTCTTCACGGCCCCAGTGGGGGGCGGGGGCGGCAGCTCTGCGTCCTCACCCACGCCGGGCACAACGCGGTCTTGAAAGGCCTCGAGCCCCGCTCACTGCAGCGGCCCCTCCGTGCTTCCTCGGGAGGCAGCGTGACGTCTCCCGCCGCAGACGCAGGGGAGCGTGGGGCGGAGGGCCAGGCCCCGTGAGGAGGGGGCTGCCGTGACCAAGACCACAGGCTGGAGGTGGAACACGGCAGAATTCGTTCTCTCACAGTCCTGGGGCCGGAAGTTCAACATCAAGGTGCCGGCGGGGCCACCTCCCTCTGAAGGCTCGGGGGGACGAGCCTTCCTTGCCACCCCCGGCTCTAGTAGCTCCAGTGCCCCTGGCGTGTGGCCACAGGGCAGGCCAGTCTCCGCCTCCGTCTTCACACGGCCTCCTCCCTGTCTCCCCTTCCCTTCTAAGAACTTGTCCTTGGGTTCCGAGTCCGCCCCCATCCAGGCTGTCATCTGGAGACCCTTAATGTAATCATGCCCATCTACAAAGACCCTTTTCTTTTCACGTCTTCTTTTTTTTTTTAATTTGAGACAGAGTCTCGCTCTGTTGCCTGGGCCAGAGTGCCGTGGCGTCAGCCTAGCTCACAGCAACCTCCAACTCCTGGGCTCAAGGGATCCTCCTGTCTCAGCCTCCCAAGTAGCTGGGATTACAGGCATGTGCCACCATGCCCGGCTAATTTTTTCTATATATTTTTAGTTGTCCGACTAATTTCTTTCTATTTTCAGTAGAGATGGGCTCTCGCTCTTGCTCAGGTTGGTCTTGAACTCCTGACCTTGAGCGATCCTCCAACCTCAGCCTCCCAGAGTGCTAGGATTAGAGGCGTGAGCCACCGCGCCCAGCCTGCAAAGACCCTTTTCCCAAATAATATCACATGCGCAGGTTCCGGGGCATCGTCCAGCCCACTCCACTTGGCGGGAAGGCCCCGCCAGCTTCCTGGATCTGCCTGCGTGCAAAGGGGGCTCCTGGGCGTCTCCAGACTCGCAACGAACTTGGCTGGGGAAGGAGCACAGAGCTGGTGGAGGCCCTGATGTCAGACCCGAACCACCTCTTTGCGCTGCGTCCTGGGCCAGGCTCCACCCAACATGCCCCGCCCCAACTGGCGCCTGTCTTGGGGTCCCTGCATTTCCCCTCTCGGGTGCAGAGCCACATGCAGGCTCTGCTCGTCACCTGCCTAGTCCTAGACAGTCACTGAGCCCCCCATGCCCCCAAGGGGTGGGGTTGGAGAGCCTGGGGACCCTGGCTCTGGGCAGTGAGGATGGGGCGTGTGAGGGGACCGTGAGGGGAAGGGGCCCAGGAAGCCCTTGGAAGCCCCGGGGGCTTGTCCGAGCTGTACCTGTGCCCCTGTAGCATTCTCGGGTCTGTTCCAGGCAGCCCAGGGCCCCTCCCACACAGGCTGCGACGCTTAGCCTCCCAACGCCATCTCTTCCCTTGCCACCCACAGATGCCCCAGACGGCACCTGCCCAGCCCCCACGTCTAGCACAGTGGGGACCAGGGCCTGGAGGGGTCTCTTGTTGGATGCTTTTCTGTCGGGACTGCCCCGGCCTTCCCTGAACCAGCTCCCTGTGGGGCGGGGCCTGCGACAGCTCCGTCCTAAGTGAGGCCAAGTCTGGGCTTCCTGGGACACACCAGCCCAGCCGCGTCCTGGGCCACCTGCCGCCTCACTGGGGACCCGATGGGGCACAGAGTACATGCTCTGCTGGCCTCACACCTTCCCCTTTCAGAGCAGTATTTGCACCCAGCCCTGCTCACCGGGAGGTCCTGCAGGACCCCGGCAGGCTCTCCGACTCTTCCTGCTGCGGCCAGAAGGGGTCTGGATGGCGTTACCCCAGCAAGTGGCCAGACAAGGAGCATTTCCAGGGGACCCCGACAATGACTCAGAATGGAAAGTGGGGGTGCTCATAAAAGCTCTGGGGCCAACTGGGCAAACCCCAGAAACCACTCCCTGTCCCTGCCACCCTGGAGGAATGCAGGACCTCAGGATGCTGCTCCCCGACCCGGGGTGACCAACAGGGTTGACCGGGCAGTGTGGCCAGCAGACCCACTGGCTCCCAGCAGCTCCTCCCCAGGCCGCCTGGGTCCTGACACTCCCCTATGACAAAGGCTCGGGCCTCCCGCACGCCCCTGGGGCAAAGCGCTGGGGTGAGGCTGGCTCCCCGAACACCCCATGCCCTGGTCCCTTAGGCCAAACTCACCGCCCCCCGACTCTTCGTATCTTGCTGCTCTGCACACGGGATCGCTGACCTGTCGGGGAATGGTTTTTATAACCCATACTCGCATTAGTCGGTGTGTTTAGGCCGTTGACTGTTACTGCGACACCGAGGCGGTGGGCGTGGGCGTGCTATCTCACTGTTTCCATTGCTCCCTCTGCTCTCTTTTCTTGCATTCTTACTTCAGTATTTCGTAGCATTCCGTTTTAATTTATCTATTGGTTTTTGGCTAAATCTGTTTTTATTTTACGTTATCTTTTTAGTAGCTGCTTAGAGATTACAAGGTATAACTCCAGCCATTCAGTCTGCTCAGAGCAGGAGCTGTCTGGCCATTTAGACCCTGGCGTGAGGGTTGTCATGTGTTACGTCCACAGACATTGAAAATCTCACCAATGTTACACGTTTTGCTTGCAATAGCCATCCATATCTTAAAGAAATTAGAGAAGAAAAGTAGTGTCAAAAGCATTTACCCAGGTACCCACCATCTCTGCTTCTCTTGCTCCGTCCTGGAGTTCCGCGTTCCGTCTGCGAGGCCCGGCTGGGACTCCTTGTAGTTCCTTCCAGGGCAGGTTTGCCGATGAATCCCTCACATCCTTTCGTTTGAGATTGTCTTCATTTTGCTCTGAGTCCTGAAGGATGTCTCCACTGGATGTGGAATTCCGTGGTGACTTCTTTTCTGCTGTTCCTTAAAGACTGTTCCACTGTCTCCTGGCCTCTGTGTTTTGTTTAAAAAATCGTTTTTTGTTTATTTTTAAAATTCCTGTGCTTGTTTATTTTGCACATGATTTCCTTTTAATGAGTAAACTTTTACAGAGTAGATTTAGGTTTACAGGAAAATTGAGCAGAAAGTACAGAGAATTCCTCCCTTGCCCCCACCCAACCGCAGCTTCCTATCGGGAATGTGTGGCACTGGTGCCCCGCACCCGGCACTGAGCCTGCTGTTTACGCTGCGGTCCGCTCTTCATGTGGTACGTTCTTTGGCTTTGGACAAATGGATAGTAACGTGGACCATGATTGTAGCATCACGCGGGACAGCGTCACTGCCCTAAAAAATCCTCTGTGCTCCGCCCGTCCATCCCCCTCCCCCACCCCCTCCAGCCCCTTGGCAACCGCTGATCTTTCCACTGTCTCCATAGCTTTGCCTGTCCTGAATGCCATTTCGTTGGAATTATACAGCATTAGTACCGAGCCGTTTCCGACTGGCTTCTTCACTTAGTAACACACATTTTAGCTTTCTCTGCATCTTTTCATGGCTTTTATGGGTTTTGTTTTATTTTGTTTGTTTTGTTTTGTTTTTTGTTTTTTTGAGACAGGGTCTCACTCTGTTGCTGGAGTGCAGTGGTCTCATTATAACTCACAGTAACCTCCAACTCCTGGGCTCAAGTGATCCTCCTGCCTCAGCCTCCCGAGTAGCTGGGACTACAGGTGTGCACCACCACACCCAGCTAATTTTTCTATTTTTTGTAGAGACGGGGTCTCACTATGTTGCCCAGGCTGGTCTTGAACTCCTGAGGTGAAGCGATCCTCTTGCCTTGGCCTCCCAGAGTGCTGGGGTCACAGGCTGAGCCACCATGCCGGACCTTTATGGTTTTTGATGAGAAGTCCATGGTCATTTGAATTCATGTTCACCTGTGTGTGATGTATCATATTTCTCTAGCTGCTTTCAAGATTTTTAAATTTGTTTTTGCTTTTTAGCAGTTTTTAATGTGTCTGGGCATGGTTTTCTTTGAATTTAACCTCTTTGGGATTAGTTGAACTTGTTGAAACTGTGAATTTATGTCTCCCTTCAAATTTGGGAAGTTTTCTACTATTATCATTGAAATATTTTCTGCACTGATCGCTTCCTCCTCTCCTCTGGGACTGTAATGACACAAATGTTAGACATTTTGATATCATTTCACAGGCCCCTAAGGCTCTGTTCATTTTTTTTTCAGTCATATTTTTCTTTCTTTGTTCGGATTGAAGATTTTCTATTGATCCAGCTAGAAGTTCACTGACACATTCCTATTTCACTGCCATTCTGCTCTTAAGCCTACCAAACTTTTTAAAAATTTTTAGGTATTGTAATCTTTGAGTCCTGAAATATATATTTAGTTCTTTTTTGTAGTTTCTGTTTATCTACTGAGAATTTCTATCTTTCCATTCACTTCAAGAGTGTTTTCTTTTCCCACATGGAGCACAGTCATAACGGGTGCTTTAAAGTTGTTGCCAGGTAACTCCAGCATCTGGGTCATCTTGCAGAAATATCTAATGATTGTATTTCTCTTGAGAATTTCTGTGGTTCCTTGTATGTCGAGTAATTTTGGATTGTATTCTGGACATTGTGGTATTATGTTGTGTAGACTCTGGGTCCTGCTAAAATCCTCTGGAAAATGTGGATTTTTGTCTGCGTGTTTGCTTTAGCAGGCAATCTATTCAGCTAGGGCTGGAGCTCAAGTTCCATCCCATCTTCTGGGAGCCGTGGCTTCCTTCCCCATTCAGCTCCCACAGCCTCTGCTGTGCCGCTGTGGGTGTGTTGCAGAGCAGGGTTCCGGGGTGAGCCGAGGACTTAGGCAGGTTGATACACAGAATCAGGAATCCTCCACTCCAGGATTCCCCCAGATCTTCAGCTCACAGGGACCCCTGTCCGCTCCCTGTCCAGAAAGTCGGTTCCTTTCAGAGTTGTGCCAGCACCACTGTGAGTCCCTGGGGCTGTCCTGGGCCTGCTCCTCCCCAGCCAGAGCCACACACCTACGCAAACCTTCTCTTAGGTGTCTGTGCCTCTCCCCTACTGTCTCCGAACTTACAAAGTCACTTCTATTGGTGTAGCTGGCACAGTTTTCAGGCTGTGAAATTAGGTGTATAAAAATTACAATTGTATTCTTCAGAAAGTCAATCTAACCTCTGTCTTAAACCTCCATTTCCACTGACTGTAGGAAACACAATCTTAGCCAAATCTGGGAACACGATGTCACTTGTATCTTAAATCATCACATTTAGGATGTTCCTCCGCCTTAGCCTGGTGAGGAGTGGTGGATGGACGGTCAGCGGGCGGCTCTGGTCGTCTCTGGGCTGCCTGGAGATAGCTGTGGGAGGAGCTGCACGGCTCAAGCCCCCGACAACCAGCCCAGGAGGGGACTCTGGGCTGGGCTCCAGCTGCCAGGGGTTTCACTCAAATTGCAAAGCCACCCTGGTGATCACAGAAGCCATCGTCTTTGTTTCGGTAGGCTGCTCTCTGCCCCTCTCGAAGCACCATAGCCCAGCAGCAGGATGGCCTGGCGCCACTCCTGGAGGACAGCTGCAGCATGGCCGCCTGTGCCCGGACCCCGCCCAGCTCTCAGGCTGCGAAGCTGGGGGCCCACACTCATCTGCTGCCGGCCTCTCCCTGTGGGCTCCAGCCGGCACTGTGGGAAGGTTGTAGGGTTTGGCCAAGCCCATCGCTTGCTTCTGGTGTCCAGAGCACCACTGGCAGCCATCCCTGTGACCTGCCTGTCCTGGCTGTCCTAGTATAATTGTTAGAGGTTAAATAATCACTTAACCACCTTCCACTCCTGCCAGTGGAAGCTCCGGGAAGATGGACCGCATCAGCGTTCTCCAAAGAAACAGAACCAGTAGATAGATACAGGTGTAGATGCGCAGGTACGAAAGAGGAGATTTATTACAGGAATTGGCCGTGCAGTTACGGAGGCTGAGACAGCCCATGATGTGCTGTCTGCGAGCTGGTGAACCAGAAATAGGGCAGGGAAGATGGATGTCTTGGCTCAAACAGAGAGAGCGATTTCTCCTTCCTGCAGCTTTTGGCTCTATTCAGCCCTCAGAGGTTGGATGAGGGCCACACTGGGGGCCTCTGCTTTGCTCAGCCCACAGTCCAAATGCCGATGTCTCTCAGAAATACCCTTCACAGACACCCCCAGAAATAATGTTTTACCAGCTGTCTGGGCCTCCCTTAGCCTGGTCAAGTTGATGGATGAGACAAACCATCCCGATGGACCACCTCTATGTGGCTTCATGTCCTGCCTGTAACGTTGCCACAGACCCCTGGGAGGCAGCTCCATCCCAGATTAAGAAGCCTGATATTGAGGAATTCCTGGGACATATATCATAATGCCTGAGGCTTGAGTAACACTTTGTGCTGAACAAAGCGCTTTACTCTAAACCATAGAGGCCTGCCGCCTCTCCCGTGATTTGGAAGGAAGCTCAAGGATCGCGTGGTGTGACCTCTGACAGCACAGCAGGTCTGCAATGTGGGCTCCCACTCCTGAGGCAGGGCTTGTTCTGCTGCTCCAGCGACCCTGCGTGTCTGGGTCACGAATCCCTGTGAGAGCCTGATACAGGGCGAGGACCATCTCCCAGAAAGTGCACATCCTGCCCCTCTTCTGTGCGGGATCACGGGATTCCTGGCATTTTCCACCTGGCTCCGTGTTGATACCCCTAACTGCCCGGAGATGTTCCAGCTACCACTGCCAGGGACAGGGGTGCCTGCTTGTCCCTGTCCAGCGGTGGCACTTCCAGCGTGGCTGCCTGGTGCGGGTGTTGGCTCTGAACAGAGCAGCGCTAACGGTTCATGTGAGCACCACGACAGCCAGCTGCCGTCCCGGGAGTGTTGAGGATGTTCTTGTCATCCTACACACTAAACAGATGTTGGTGGGTGGCGATGGGGACTCGAAGCTGAGCATCAGGCAGCGGCAAGAAGCAGACACTGTGGTTTGACTCAAAGACACAGGAACCACAGAGCTGTCCAAAAAGGATTCTTCAGTGGGAGGGGGACATCTGCAACATGCTGCGAGAGCTGCGGGGAGGACCAGGCTGCAAATCTGACATATGTGTACAAGGTGGGGGTTCAAGCGAGGTGTGGCCAGGGGGGCTGCAGGGAGAGGGTGGCCACGTTTGGGGCTGGGGAGCAGAGGCCCAGGCGAGGCCGCAGGGGAGGGGGAGCCGAGTGTGGCCGTGGCCCAGTGGGGTGTCGAGAGAAACCTTGAGGCCGTGAGGACCTGGGTCTGGGGCGCAGCCACAAGCCTTCCTCTTGGCAGAGCGAAACCTGAAGGAACTCACCACCGCCCACACAATGGGAGGAAAACCTGTTTCCTTTACTTTCCTTGAGGGGAAAAAATAAAGTTCTGAGCAAACACGTGGCAAGGGAGCTCTCGATTTTGTCTCCTGGTGTCCGCAGGTGCTGTGTTATTGGGCGAACGCGGAACTGGACACACCTGGGGCTCGAGCCCCAGCTTCTCAGGGCACCTGCGGACTGTGAGCACCTTACCCACCTGCCCAGCCTCAGTTTCCTAATCTGTGGGTCGAAGCGGGTGGGTGAGATCGGAGTGTGTGATCTGACAGTGGCCGGTTGCCTCGTGAGTCCTGGCGGTGCCGGCCTGCCGTGTTTCCAACACCTTTAAACGCATTGCCTGCATTTAGAACGAGGAACCGCCACACAGGATTCTGGCTTCGCTGGGCCACATTCCCACGTGGTGACCATTGGTGGCCGCCGAGTCGTGAGTCTGTCGCTTCGCCACCGTCCTCACCCCCGTGCCACCCCTCCTCACACAGTCCCTGCCGCCCTGCAGGCACGCGCGCCTGTGCTCCTGGTCTGGGCGTCGCCCTGCTGGAGCACTGACCCCCACCCCCTGCGCCAGACAGGGCCTGGCCCTCTGAGCGCAGCCGGCCTCGTGGTCAGGGCCTCGGGGGGCACCCTGCCTGCCCTGGCACAGGCGTGGGCACGCGAGGGAGATGCTGGCACATGCCCACCCCCCTCAGAGTTCAGCAGCTGTCACACAGCCCCTTGCAGACTGGAGCCTGCTGCCCCGGCTGTCAGCACAACGTGTCCCCTGATCCAGCAGGCCTGGGGGCAGACCTCTGGGTCCTTGCTGGTCCCCTGGTGGCTCTGCCCTCGGCCAGGTTCGGGAGCTGCAGGGCGCTCTGGGGCCCTCTCTGCTCGGTGCCTCACAGCACTGAGACAGCACGGAGCCCGGCACTTCCAGTGTCACTGTCCCCAGGTGCCAGGGCAGGGACTGCATATCATAGAGGCCACCACGTGGTGGAAGGGAGGAGCTGAGAAGTTGCCCTGCACCCCAGGCCAAGTGGGTCCTGGTGACAGTGTGCTTACCGGCCAGAGTGGGCGCGCTCGCTGGGCGTGAGCGAGGTCCGTGTGGCCCAAGCACGCACACCACTCACACGGACTCACAAGCACATGTTGCAGGTACACACACGAGCTCACACGCACTAGCATGCACACGCTGTACTCCGCAGGGAGCCTTTGGTGCACACCCAGCGCTGCGTGATGCCAGGCCCCTGATGGCCACAGCTGCAGAGAGCAGGCCCCGCCGTGCTTAGGAGTGAGCGCTAGCTGTAAACAGACACACGCACGAATCAGGCGAGCCTCGCTCCGAGAAACGGGTCCGCTGGGATGGAAGTGCTCAGGAAGTCATCTCTGCAGAGGCTGACACTGTCGGCACTCCAGAACGAAAGCACCCTGAGACACATGAATGTGCTTATTGTGAGGAAACGCGCCATGAGGGTTTGTGACTTGGAACCGACCCGGCTCCATCTGCCTGCGGAGCTGGGCACCACGCTGCTCGCGCGCCGGGAGGTCTGTGGCTCACAGGGTCGGGGCGGCCAGGGCGCTGGGTGGGAGGGGACTAGGTAGAGGGGAGGGGGGAGGAGCTCGTGGCCACTGGGCAAGCAGGACACACACACAGACACACAAACATGTACACATGTGCAAACACATATCACACACATACACACATCACAGACATCACATATACATACACACACATTACATACACAAACACAATCACACCACACACATACGTACATCATACACCTCACACACACACCACACATACATACCATATGTACAAACACATATATGCACATACACACATCACCCATATGTCACACACAAAAACACCACACACACATACACACACACACATCTCACACACAGAGCTCACACATACATACCACACACAAGCAAACACACACATATGCCACACACACAAATACCCCACACATAAGCACACCACATACAAACACAACACCACATAAAAAAATACATGCCACATGCATAAACACAAACACATACATGCCACACACAACACACATACACACAAACATACATCACACACATATTACAAATACACAAATCACACAAACACATACACATCACATGCATACGCATACATACATCACACACCTCACACACAAACACAAGACCACACACACAAACACGCACACTCACACGCACGCACAGGGTGTGAAAAGGTTCGCTGCTCACACTGCGGCTTCCTGGGCCAGCAGGCGGGCTGGCTGAGGGTGTGTTAGGGAGACGGGCCAGGAGCTGGGGGTGTCTTGGGGCTGGGGCACGTGGGCAGGCTCCGTGGGCAGGACCTGAGCCTCCCACCAGCGCCAAGGGAGGGAGCGCAGGACCTTCCTGCGCCGTGGGGACAGAGGGGAGGAGGGAGGGCCGGGCTTGCACACTGGCGGCAGTTGGACGCGGAGGGCTGGGAAGGGTCTGGACGCAGGGCTCGGAGGACGACCCGCTGCCACCAGGCGGGGCCCCTCCTTCCTGTGTGAACCCTGTGACTCCCACTACTTTGGGGGTCCAACGACCCACACTCATCACGCAGGGGACGAGACGGGCTGTTCTGTCCGCCCCTTCAGTGGGGAGCGGCTCCCCCGTCCACTGCCTGCCCTTAGGGGCTGATGCTCTCAGTCCTTCCCGGACACTTGCCTTGGGGAGGACGTTTCATCGTGGCACTAAGCGTGCAACAGGCAGGTCCCAGCCAACTCCACTGAAGTCCATGGAGACGGGAAGGTGAGGCGAGTGTGGCCGGGCAGCCGCTTAGAAGGGACCCCTCTGGGAGGGGAGAGGCAGGGAGAGGGAGGGAGACAGGGTCGGCCTGGGCCCCACTGTCTGAGCCAGGTGTCCCCTCTGGCCCAGGCTCCTGAGTTGGTTTCTCGCAGCCATGAGAAGCATCTGATTGTCTGGGTCTCCGTGTGGGGCCTGCCTGCCCCGTGGGACACCCCAGTTCACAGCCTGCGCCCCAGTGCCACCCTGGCCTGGCATTCCCTCCCACCCTCAGCTTTCCAGAATGTCCTGAGACGTCACCTTGTCCCACAGAGCCGTCCCTCTTCCATGTCTGTTGACGCACCGACTCTCATCCATAGCTTGTTTGGACGGACTCGTTTGCTCATCTCTGTGCCCCGCGTGCGGGCACCGGACCGGGCCTGGCTCCAGTGCAGGGGGCGGGCGGTGGGAGCATTTCACACCACGGCCTGGCGGTGCTGGCAGAGTAGAGCCCGGGCTGCAGGAGAGGAGGACAGACTCCGCCTGGCGGGCCCCTCCCTGTGTCCTGGCCTGCCGGGCTCCCCATGTGCGGCCTCCCCTCTGAGCCACCGCCAGTCCTGGGGGGACAGAGTGGCGACTGTCGGGAAGCCACAGCTTCCTGGACACCCCTGCTCCTGCTCCTCCTGGGCTGGCGGCCACACTGCGCTCGTTCCAGCCCAGGGCTGAGGACGGGGAGAGCCGTGGCAATTTCTGACCCTCCAGGTCCCACCGAGGATACACGTGCCAAGTGAGGATCCCCGCCTGCCTCCGTCACCTCCTGGCAGCGCAGGCGGTGGCCCTCCGGGGGCAGGCGGGAGGCTGTGGCTGCGCCTCTGAGCGCTCATCTCACAGTGAAAGGCCTTCACGGCCGAGAGCTCTGTCCCTGTGCGCCACACACCCGCCCGGAACCACACAAAAGTGGAACAAAAGGAGCTCATGCCCAGGTCGGGGCAGACCCCGGGGCTGGCAGGGACCCCGGGACAAAGGGTCCTCAGTCTGCCACGGGCCGGGCTCCAGCCTGCTGCAGGCAGTGCTGCCCGGGAAGCCTCGGCCCTCCCCTCCTCGCTGGCCACGGCCGGTGGCTGCAGCGTCCTCCATCCTCGCAAGTCCGGGCGCCTGTTTCACAGGCCACGCGGGGGCTGCAGTTTTGCCTGGGGCTGGCCCGGGCAGGAGAGGAGGGAGCCGACCCGCCTCCTTCCCCTTGGCCCGGCCTGGCGGCCTTGCTTGCAGGGGTGTGTCCCGTGGAGGCGCAGACCCTCAGAGGGACAGACCACCCAGAACAGGCCCTGTGCCTGGGTCAGCAGCAGGCCCAGCAGCCCGCAGCCTGACAGCTCCCCACCGCTGGTGAGGTGGTCTCTTCCGAAGAGCCCTGACTTCAGTCCCCCCTGACTTCAGTGACCCCTGTGGCCTGGGACCCTCTGCTGCTGGGCTCTGCTCCGTCGGGGTCCTCTCCTCACCTTGTCTCACCGAGCGTCGTCCAAGGTCTGCTCTCTCCTGCGGAGCCACACATCGAGGGCCGGGCAGCTTTGAACCCCAGGCCCCACCCAGTAGCTGGGAGCCTTGGGTTGTGGGACAGTGACACCGATGTTAGGGGCTGTCGCCCGGATCGCTGGCCCAAGCAGAGGCACGTGGCAGGTCTTCAGCCACAGTGGCTCCTCCCACCCTTTCTGGGCGGAGGCCTTGCTCCACGGGCCCCGCCCTGGGCAGGCTTGTGTCCACGTGGTCCTTCCCTCCTTCCTCCTCCTGCCCGGTCGTTTATCCACACGGGCCATGTTTGCTGAGGACCCACCACGTGCCAGGCACCAGGGATACAAGGTGACCACGTAGCTGAGGGTAAAGCCAGTGCCAAGTCCCTGCCGTCCCCTGGCTGGCAGGGGTGGGGGTCCTGGGCTCCAGCCAGGCCGATCGGTGGTGGGACTTGCCACTCCTCAGCAGAGCAGGCCCACGGAGGGCCAGCCCTGGCTGGGGACAGCTTTGCCTTAGGTAGCTGGTGGCCCGTGGGGCAAGAGCTGTGTCTTTGTGCTGAGGCTCTGGCATCACTGGCAAGCCTGCCATTTCATTGCTTAAAACATTAGACTCGTGTGGGGCTGGTGTCCCAGATCACCTTCTCCTTAGGTCCCTGCTGTTCACAGATGCCAGCTGGCCGGGCCACTTGGGACCAAGGCTGAGTGGGCAGTGAGTGGGGTGGTCTAGGGGCTGCCACTCCTCCAAGAGCTGAGGCGGGAGCCGGTGCCCATGTCATGAGTGGCGGGGCAGTCTCCAGGGGTGACGGCAGGGAGGGCAGAGAGCCGGGAAGGACGTGTTCAGTGGGGGCTTTTGGATGGACAGAGGGTGGTGGCCAGGTGGCCATGAGAAGCCAGGGAGAAGCTCCCACCCCTGTCCCAGTGGGGGTGCCAGAAGCAGGGCCTAGCGGGGTGGGGGTGTTGGGCGTGTGGGGGCTGAGGGGCACTCTGGGGGCTTTGCTAATGACCGTTGTCCCAGAGGTGCAGGGAGGGCTGGGCTGGGCTGGGTGGCAGACGGGGGCCCACTCAGGTGTGCAGGCCACTTGGGAACGCAGGGCAATGGCCTTGGAGTTGGAAGCTGCTCCTGGGGACTCATGGGAATGGCAGTGAAGGCCCATGGGGACAGGTCTGCAGGGGAATGTGTGAGATATGTAGTGTGTATTTGTGAGTGTGTGTATAAGGTGTGCTGTTTGTGTGTTGTGTGAAGTGTATATTGTGTGTGGTGTGTGAGGGGTGTGTGTGGTATGTTTAAGGTGTGGTGTCTGTGTGAAGTCTGTGGTGTGTGGTATGTGAAGTAGGTGATGTGTGAGGTGTCTTGTATCTGTGTGTGATGTGTGGTGCGTGAGAAGTATGAGGTGTGTGGTATGTGGTGTGTCATGTGAGATGTGTGGCAGGTGAAGTGTGTGGTGTGTGTTGGGTGTGGGTGTGTGTGAGGCATATGGGATGTGTGTGTGTGAGGCATGTGGAATGTGTGTGTGTGAGGTGTGCGGTGTGGTGTGAAGTGTGTGGTGTGAGGCGTGTGGGGTGTGGGTGTGGTGTAGTGTGAGGTATGTGGTGTGTGTGAGGCATGGGGTATGAGGTGTGAGGTGCGAGGTGTGCGAGGTGTGAGGTGTGAGGCGTGTGGTGTGAGGTGTTAGGTGTGAGGAGTGGTGTGAGGCATGTGGGGGGTGGTGTGTGAGGTGTGAGAAGTATGAGATGTGTGGTATGTGGTGCATCATGTGAGATGTGGGGCATGTGAAGTATGTGGTGTGTGTTGGGTATGTGTGTGAGAGGCATGTGGGATGTGTGCCTGTGTGTGAGGTGTGTGGTGTGGTGTGAGGCGTGTGGTGGGAGGCATGTGGGGTGTGGTGTGAGGTGTGTTTGTGAGGTGTGTGGTGTGTGGTGTGGTGTGAGATATGTGGTGTGGTGTGTGAGGCGCGTGGTGTGAGGTGTGTGAGGCGTGAGGTATGAGGCATGTGGTGTGTGAGGCATGTGGGGTGTGAGGTACGTGGGGTGTGAGGTGTGT
>RJWJ010017550.1:6586-26406 GCA_004363605.1 Indri indri
TAGAAAGGAATCTCTTCCTTTTATGCATGGAGAAATCAGGACCCTGGAAGTTTGTCAAGCCATCCATGAGTCAAGTTTAAGCTTTCTAATATTTCCAATTAGATTACGATTCTAATGGGTCTGGCTAACACCCCTTTATGGTAAATTGTACAATCTCCATAAATAACTGCCCTTCTAAACCAGCTGGAATTCCATATACATTAAAACTCCACTATATATTAAAACTAGTCACTAGGCCTGAGATGTCAAAGCAACCACATTTATCTGTTTAATCCTACCATTTCCTATTTCAGCTCCACTGGCCTTGGCTTGAAAGCAGGTGACCACATGTAGCTCATTTAAGATGGAGGAAGCTGGAAGGCAGGGAAATATATGAATAAGCCCCCAAACCAGGATCTTGTGTGAACAGGACACCAGTACTTCCAGCACCACCCAGAAGCTAAAAGAGGGGCTGGGCTTCCCAACCTCTTGCCCTGGGAGCTTCAAGTATGGTGAGGCACAATTTTTATTACAAGAGTTTACAAAGAGAACTACCAAAAAAAAAAAAAAAAGAAAAAAGATATACTCCCCACCCCCACTCATGGATAGGAATGTTGGCTAAGGCTGGGGAACCCCTCAATAACAGGGACTGATGGCATTTATCCCAATATCCTAGAGCTGAGAAAGGCTCTGTCTTCATCGCTGTCCTGGAGCCAGCGCTCCTAAAGCAAAAACCTGCTGGGAGGATTAAAGGAGCTCCAGAAAGGAAGAGATCTCTTGGGTAGAGGTTTTTCTCTAAGGTTGGGAGACAAAGGCACATTATTGGAGAAAAGACCCCTGGATGTAGAGAAGGAAGGAATCTTCTCTAGCACCAACGGTAATGAAGTTTACTGGTTGAAATCATCCTGAATCTGGGAGAAGGAAGGAGCTTTATATATAAATCTCTTCTGGTTTCTCAATTTTAGTTGAGTTGGCAGTTTCTCTCTCTTTTTTAGTCTCTTTAGCTCTCAGTCGAGTTGGTAGCTTCTGTGGTAGAATAAGGAAGTGTTGGCAATAGTAGAGCAATGAAGGTTGAAGGCTGGATCCCAGGAATCTGGGATCACGTGCTATGGGTTGGCCTCAGGAGGTGAATGAGTTTCCTGCAGTGTTTGGCAGAGGCAGGCCTAGGGCTGCTGTGTGGCAGTAGCTGATTCCCCAGAGACAGCAAGGCTAATTTCTCACTGGCACCCAGGGACACCAGCACCTGTAGGATAGAGAGCAGATGATAGAACAAACATGAGGCTCAGAGAAATGGTGATATATGGCAGGTGCAGAGGACTCTCATTGAAGCCTAGCAATTCCCTCTCCAGAAAAAGGGGAAAAAAGGATATGGTCTCTTGGGGACACAGAACAGACCGAATGGGAGAAGAGAAACCTTGGAGATAGGAATCATCAGGACCAGAGGTTTACTTCCATTCTCTATGGTTAGAGGCCATAAAACCAAGCCACCAAAAGACTCATATACTTCTCCCCAGGAAGAGGTGGTTAATGCCCCAGTGACTGGTAGTGAGGGGAAGCGGGAAGGATGGTAAATGGAAAATTCATCTGCAAGACACTGTCCCTGAGTTTCCTGCACCCAGGGAGGAACACAGCCTGGGTTTTTGGATGTCCCAATTCCTTACAGAATACCTCAGGGAAATGCTGTGTGAACTATAAGAGACCTGATCATCATGGTTCATAAGCCCCCTGGGGTATACCTGATGGATGCAGGGCTCCTGTTGGAGGCTCCGGAGGGCAATGAGGGCAGCCTCCTTCACGTTTGGCTGGGGGTCTCCACATGCCATCTCTAGGAGCCGCTGGGGTACTTGGCACTGTAACAGCTCCTCCCCTAACCCTTCAGGTCCCAAGTTGCCCAGAGCTGATGCAGCATTGCGCCGGATACCAGCCTGAGGATCTCCGAGTAGCTGGGTCATACTGGGCACTGCAGCTGTGAGGGCAGGTCCCAGAGGACCAGCCTGGTAGGCTGCGTTGCCAACAGCAAAGCTGGCACTGCGCCGCACAACAGGATCCTTGTCTCCAAGCCCCAGCAGCAGAAGGTTGAGCAGTCCAGACTGGCTCTGCAGTGCCCCACGCAGGGCCATGCTGTGTTGGAGCAAGTGTCCCAGGAGCCCATAAATGCGGGCACGCACAGAATTCTCTGGGTGGCCCAGGAGGCTGCGCAGGGGCCGATAGGATTCATCGGAGCCAGCCAGGAGCTCCTGGATAAAGGACAAGTGGCTGGGAGACAGTACCCGGGCTGTGTGGGCCAGTAGGGAGAGAAGGTCAGAGGTCAGCAGTGGCTGGTCACTCAGGAGGGCAACTGAGAGAAACGAGATGATAGTTCTAGGGGAGGCAACCACTGTGTTCACAAACTGCTTGAGAGAAGTGGGATCCATGAGGGCCAGGCGTGCAAGGAGGCTGATGGGCAGTTCAACTTGTGGCAATGGAAGATGGTAGCAGCAGACCTGGGAGAGTGGAGGTGCAGGTAAAAGGAGTCAGGGAGAGGGAGAGTACACTGTAGCTAGGTAGACGCAGCCCAGAAGCTGGGAGACAGAAAAGCCAAGCTACGGTGAGAAATGCCACAGAGAGCTGGAAGTCCTGCCTCACAGCACTCCACATGAGACACAATGTGGAGCCTGAGACAGCAGGTTCTTTCCAAGTTCATTCCTTGCTCTGTAAGGGCTCAGTCACTTTGCCTTCAAAGACCCACTACATAATGCCAAGAACTGCCAGAGATGTGATTCCCAGCCAAGGAACTCAGCCTCTAGTGTCTAGACTAGGATGTTCTTCCCACTGAGCTCCAACAGAACAAGGTGAGGAACTGACAGAGAGAAGGAGGCACCAACTCAGCTACAAAAACATGCCTCTGTTCAGGCCTGAGTACTGTCTCCACTCCAACTCCTAGGTCAAGCCTGGTGCTCCACTCTTACAGGGGCCTGGAGCTACGGGGAAGTGAATTAGAGGACACAATGTTGGCTATCTTCCTCTCCCACCTAACAACTTCGTGCCTGGGTAGCTTCCAAGTACCTGCAGCAGGTGGGCTGTGACTTCTGAGTCCCTGAGGTCAGCCAAGATACCCACGAGGAGGTCAGCATCCACATCGGAGGCAAAGGGGAAACAGAGTAGCTGGCAGACAGACAGCACCACAGCAGGGAGAAACTCAGACCCATGAGGCCTAAGAAGGGGAGTGTAGAAGAAGAGATTTGGTCTTGCTCACTTACCCTTTATAATTCTTCCCTCCCTTTCATCAAGTTCTCTTCCCTAGCTCCCTTCTCCAATCTCAGTGACTCCTTAAGTTTCTAGCTTAGTCCTTATCCCATTTCTTGCCTCATAGCTCAATCTGTCAGTGACTTCTGTCTTGTCTTCTCCTCCCGCCCTCCTTCCTCATTGCCAACTCTCTGAATCTTCCATTCTCCTTCCTCTAGCTCAAACTCACGCCTGGTCAAGTTGATGCAGGAAGCTTGGGCAAAGCAGATGCTTCAGGATGGACATGAGGATACTTCCACGCTGGGACAGGTAGCTCAGGCATAACTGGGGCTCCTGGGTGAAGGTGGCCATGGCCAGGCTCAGCAGAGCTGCCATACCTGGAAACACGGAGAATAGAGACCCAGTGGAGCAGGCAAGAGGCCCAGATGCCCTTGCTTCCTCATAACTCCCAGGGATACCATCTATTCAGCCCCTTCCCCATCCTTAAGCAGCTCCATTGCAGACTTTGCCATCCTCTCTCCAGACAGCAGCAGAAGAAATCTCTGCGGGTTAGCCCAGTTCTAGGCTGCCTCCCCTTGAAGAGGGAGCAATACACTCCCACAAAGGAGGCCATGGTGATCTGACAGAAAGATACCTTGGGGTGAGATCAGAGTCCAATCTGGCTCTGGGCTTGGTGGACTGGAAAGCGATAACTCCTCTTCCTGTGCAGATACCTCCTTGGGTAGCCTCAGGGCCATGGAGAAGCGGTGCCACAGAATGGTCCACATTTCTGAGTTAGCCACATCCCTGATCAGGTTAGCTTTCTCCTGCTGGAGACAAAAGTGAAAGAGGGTGGATGGGGAGGCAGAAGTCAGGAGTCCAAATGTCTTTTTTTCATTCCTGTCCCTGACCTACATGGAAGAGAGTCCCAGAAATAATTCCTTCTGTTTTCCCACCTTGTATTTACCTGTTGTCTTATTCCTCTTTCTTGTCACATCTTAACCCCTTAACCCCCTGACTTCTCAACACAAGTGTATACCTGCTGAAAACCAGAGATTTCTCCCCACTGAATCCCAAGGGATGCAGCTGAATGGTTTCCTTCAAAGGGCCCATATTGAGGGCAGGTGGGGCAATTCTAAGGCTAGTTTGAGTAGTTTGAGAGGACAGGCAAGTGTGGGTTGCTTCTTCATTTCTATTATCTGGTGCCTCCCCCAAAGTGCCCAGTTGCTCTCTGTATACATCTCATCCAACCCAGGATGCACCTGTACCTGGGTGAGGAGCTGCAGCAGAAGGATGAGGAGGCCATCATAGAATCCACAACTACCCGGCGGAGTCAGCCGGACCTGTCCAAGAGAGGCAAGAAGGATGCAGATTCCTGAGAGGGATGGGGTGGCCTCTAAACTAAGGCAGGTCAGTGACGGTGCCATGAGGGAACAGATTTGAGAGTCAACTGGAAGGCAGAATATACGGGACCTGCAGGAAGCCTTTGTATGGCGGAATAATGGGGAAGAGTCTCTGATGACTCCCAGGGTTCTGACTTAGCACTAACATTCATCCAGGAGCCTGTCACTAATGATACAACCTCGCTGAAGGTTAACTTCGCCTGGAAAAAGCAGATAAGAATTATTACATTTGATGTGTCTATCTTTCAAATGCATTGTGGGATAACTTGTGTGAAAAGTGCTTTATAAACTACAAATAATTCTTCGTATATAAGGGATGACAATAATTTAATTATGAAGTCTATCCTTCTTTTTACAAAATGAGGGAAATATGAGTTCCAAAAGATCTAAAAAGGAAAAGGGGCAAAGGTCTGGAAACAGAGAAAGCAGAAAGGAGGCTACATAATGGACTGAGTCCCTGAAAATTCACAGGATGTCAGCCACCTTTTCCATCTCAGTTAAGAACAAGCAGTGTGAAAACTGCAATTGAGGGGAAGAAACCACACATTAGGAAGGACTTTGGCAATGAGAGCATGAGCTTCTGGAGGAGGGGACTGAAGTAGGCAGGGACATCTTACTCCTCAGAAAACTTAGTTGGGTTCCCTTCCTCCTTCCCTCTCCAGAAATCTGAAGCCCTGACCAGTCTGGGCTCAAGGGGCCAATTATCTGGGATGGGAGGCCAGGAAAGGAAGGACTTTCTTTTCCATTCCTCGGTTTACTCTGGGCTTGCTGGCATTTCAGTCTTTTCCCTCTGAATGCAGTTGAGTATCTGACTCGGAGAAAACATGTCTGTACCTTCCCTGGGAGGCCTCACCTCTGCAGGGGCAGACAAGGCATGTGTGGCTGCAGCAATCCATTCCATGGGCTGGAGCTCAAAGGTCACCCCTTGCTGACCAAGCTGTCCCAATAGACAGGCAGCTGCATTCTGTGGGAGAGGTAGAGGAGAGGACTGTCCAAATCTGCATGGTGTTCAGGACAGGCAGAGAGAGGATTTATGTCTCTGTCCTGGTCCAAAGAATGCCTCCAGAAACAGCTGCAAATGGGACAGTGACTCTTCTGCTCCCAGAAGAGTTGAATGAGAGGGTGAAAGGGGAGGAAGATGAAGGGTGACAACTTACCACAAGAGAGACGACGTGTGAATGGGTAAAGAGAGTAGCAACTTCACTGCCTAGCTTCTCCATTCTGGAATAAGGAGACACATCAAGGGATGCAGCAGTAATAAAGGAGGTGAGTAGGTGGCCCTCCCTTTCCTTTAGATGGTGCCCTTCACCTAGGCTGTATGTCCACATACAAGGCACAAAGTTGATGGGAATCTAGGTCTATTCTTTGTGGAGAAAGCTTAACTCTCTGTCCCAATCACTCCTAAGGATAGGTTTTAGGGTGCTATTCCCCATATTCTGTGTCAGGATTAGCTATGCAGGTAGATTTCAGTGGAGAGACTCTACTTTATGACTCACCCGGAAGGTAGGTCTTGGAGCCGAAAGATAAGAAGGGAGAGGAGGTAGAGTGCCACTTCAGCAGACTCTTCCCAATCCACTACTTTTACCTACAAAGGAAACCTAAGATATCAGAACCACCTCTGGTTGAGATGGTGGGGCCACTATGAGACACCTACCTGTGTTGCTGGCCTACCTTGCCCTGAACCAACATCAACAGTGATTCCAAGGCCAGGGACTCTTGCCCTAGAAGACAGCACAGGCGCTCGCTGACATGGCAGCAGGAGTAAAGAACCTAAGGGGGTGGGAAAGAGTCTTTCAGTGAGGCGGAGCAGCCCTGGGCTCTGCGATTGGAAGGTTCAGCTGAAAAGCAGGCCAGCCTCTCAACAGATTGGGTATCCACACTTGGGAGTGTGAGAGAACTTCTGCCTCCTGCTGTGAGATAGTGAGATAGGAACACTTCTCAGTTCTCGTGAAGACTGGCTAAGAGTGGGGTCATCTCAGTTGAACAGATTTAAAAGCAGAAAGGAGTCCTACGAGGGGGTCTCTTGATCAGTCTCTCTCCATCTCTTGTGCTCAGTCCCCCTCTCTTGGTCTCTTATCTCTCAGTCCTTGTCTGTCTGTCTCTCTCTCTCTCTGACCTAGGAGTTAAAAAGAAATCTGAGGTGCCAGGAGTTAGAAGCAAGTACCTTGAGAAGGTGTAGGCACAGGATGGGATGGTGCAGGCCAGAGATAAGAGATGGCCTCAGCTGGCTGCTGTCTTCAGTCAGCTGATTTGCCAAGTGCCAACAGACCTATGGAGACATACCTGAAACTCAGTCCTATCCCATTACAATCTATTCCTCGCATATCTCCAATTGATCAGGATTCTCAATCCCTTGTTAGTCACTCTTCCCAGGTTCACCAGAAGCCTTAGACCCCATTCTAATCCCACCTTCATGCCCAATGGAGAACCAAAAGTCATGGCTTCATTTGACCCCAGTATAGGCAAGTACAGAGGAAAGTGTTACTGGCCAACAGGGAGCAAGAAAGCTGAGTCCTGAGGCCTTGAGAAAGCATCACCGGTGACTTCTGATCAGCTGCCCTCCCACCTGGGCAGTTTGTCACTGAGCTTTCTCCCTCCCCAGCTGGTCACAGGCTCTGGGATTCTGGCTATATCATGTTCTACAAGTGGCCCAGACCCAGCGTGGGAGCATCTGTTTCTGGAAATGGTAAGTAAGGAGAGGCATAAAAGCTTGTTTTTCTGCCTTTCTGAGAAACTGGGATCAGCCTCCCCAACTCCTCTGGCAGTACGGAAGAGACGAATAAGCAACTGAAGCTCAGACCTGCTCCTTGGCCTCCCAGCAGCCAGGCAGTCCCACAGGAGCAGTGCATATAGCTGCCAGGGCAGAGGAAATGGCTCCAGGTAGATCCTCACTCTGCTCCCGCAGTGGCTGGCTCACTTGTGGGGCTCCTATGGAGAAAGGCAAAGAATGCTGGGTGAGGTCTGATTGTTTCTCTCAGATCCCCATTCATTATTTCAGGTCATACTTATTTACTGAGCACCCACTAAATGCCTGGCACTATTCTAGGTGATGGCAGTAGACAGAGAAGAGCCTGACCTACACAACAATTAAGTCAAGAGACCCTCCCTTCCCCACACTGCTTACCTGGAGGGGTGTGGAAAGGGAGCTGTGGAACTGTCAAGCCATGAAGGAGCCCATCCAACACAACCCGCTGTGTAGTCAGCAGGCTGGAGTAAAATGCTTTGGAGATGGCCCGGCTGTTCCCATCCATGGCTTCACACAGGACAGTAAAGCACTAAAGGAAACAAGTACAAAGGTAGCATCAGGGCATCAGAAACTGGGCTTAGTGTAAAAACCAAGAATATCCTGAGAACCCGAGTAAAGAGGATAAAAACCCAGGGCAACAGCTGTCTAATTCTAAGAATTCCTCACATAGACATTACATGATAACTGCCTTCATTCATGCTTCAAGCATAAGAATTTTTGGTGTCAATCCTATTCTCTGATCAGCTGCTCCCTAGATGATGTTTCTCAAAGTGTTATCTGTGGATCATGAGTGTAAGAATTCCTAGAGATTCCTGGGTCCCTCCCAACTCATTCCTGCTGATTCAGAATTTCAGGAGGTGGGATAATGATTCCAAACTCCCCATGCTACTCATTACAAAATGACATAAGAAGTGCTGGCCAATAACATGAGTCACTGCTGGCTGAAATTTTAGGTGAGACATTAAAAGCTTCCTGACTTGAAAGGGTGAGGGATATTAACACAGGATCTCAGACTAGCAAAATTGTGAATGGACTGCTAGCTGGAGACAGGAGTATAGCCCAGATCTCTGCTCCCAATTACCAGTTTCATCAATGGCCAGGCAATTGTTTACTTCCTTGTGTGTAGGTCTTTCTCTCTAATTATTTCCTCTGAGATCAGTCAAAACTCAGCTACTGTCTCATTCAATTCTCCATTCTCCTGCCCTTCACCTCCAAGGAATAAGGACAAGAATTGCATAGTTTACTAGTCCTTAGGAAAAACAAGGTTGGGAAATACTAGATGACCTGAAAGTCTCTTCAAGAAGAAATATTAGTACTTCTATTTGTGGTGCCCTGAAATATGCCAAACTGCTTAATGCCTCTGGGCCTTTATATATGTTGCTCTTTCTGTCTGGAATGTCCTCCCTACTTTCCTGCCTCATCCACCTGGCAAACTGCTATGCATTCTTCAAATCCTAGCATAGGTGATTGTCTTCTTTAAGATTTCTTCTATGACCCTCCAAATGGTGTCAACTGCATCTTCTTTGGTGGTGTTCCTGTATTTTATGCAAAGTTCTAATGTAATTTTCACTGTTTTCCTTAATCACTTTTCCTCTCCCCTACTAGACTATCCCTAGTCCCTTGAAGACAAGGACTTTCTCTTACTCACATGGCATATGGCACATAGTAGGAAGTTAACAAATGTTTGTTGTATTAACTTGATCTGACCCTATATAGTCATAAGAAAGGGGATGGGAGAAACATGGAGAATGACAGAAAAGACAGAAATCTGGAAGTGGAAGCAGATTACCATAAGGCTGTCCCTCCACAAAGTCTGTTCATAGTCATCTGGTTGGGCCAGTAATTTCCCCAAGAGGTCCACAAAGAGGCTGGCAGCCTCCTGAAACACCTGTAGGCTGGGAAAAAAATGATCCCATGGTTTCTTCTCAATCCTCTACTAAAAGCCCAGATACAGTGAATGGGTCAGTTCTGGGTAGGTAGGAGAACCTCTGCAAAGGGAGCCATCAGAATGTTCCTCCCTTCTGCTCTAAGCACGTGCACACACACCACACACACCACACCACACCCCCCCACACACATATATAGTCTCAACATTCACATCTTTTGAGCCCCTTCTTTGCCGTTTTCTCTAGGTTATTGACATCTTGACTCTTCCATTTAGGATCATGGTGACTGCTAACTCTTAGAACCTGAAAGTCTTAGCACAAAGTTGGAGGTATCTTAGAGTCCTTAAGAAGACCAGCTGGGTTCTGAAGGGCCACTCAGCTAATCCCTAAACCCATGACAAATCATAGCTTCTTCTCACTTGGCCTCTTTCTAGTAGGGAGGGTAGAAGAAATGGGGTAGAAACTGAAGCCAAACTGGCCAATGGTACAAAAGTTCCTTTTATCCCACCTGTCACCCGTCTGGCTCCTCTCCAGATTGAAGGTGCAGGCAAAGTAGGCCTGAATCACAGCCATCAGGTCCCGTAAGAAGGTCCCATACCAAGATTGCTATCAAGGAAAAGGAGAGAAATAAAAAGGGTAATGTGGAGGATGGAGACAAAGAATAGAAAAAGCAGGGAAAAAGATGCACAGAGATCCAGTCAAGTAGACTAATCAGAAAGGAACAGGGGAAAGAGAAGTATAGGCAGAGAGAGAAGTTCTAGAGGTAACAAAGTGTCAGCCAATGGGCTGTAAACAGCCTGGAAATACCTGTCTTATTTAGCCTGAATAGCATTTTGGAGTAAAGGAGGTTCTATTTTTCAAAAAACTTTTTTTCTAAATTCTTTAAAATCACTCAAGATTAATACTCATCAGCTTTCCAACTGCCTCAGCCCAGGCCCTGTTAAACATTGACTCTGGAAGGGTTCTCTATCCTCTCCTCCCAGCTGCAGCAGGACACAGCATGGAGAAGCAGAGGTCTGGTCCCAAAGACAGTCTCAATCCTAGCTCTTCCACTTACTGTCTCTGCAACCATTTAAAAGTTAGTGAGTGTGTATGAGTTAGTTAATCTCTGAACATCAATACCCTGCTCTGTAAGATCAGGTCAATAAAGAGTAGGATCAAACAAATTTAAAGCATAGTACTCTAAATATTGGGAAATTATGCAGAAAAATCTGAATTTCTACCTTCGCTCAGAAAACTGGAAGATCTGGCAACACTGCATCCATATTTCCGCATGGCAACAGTGGACTGGAGCTGAGGAGGATGCCTCATTTAGAGTGGGCATGTGAGCTCCCCTTTATCATATTCCCCACTGCTCGTATGGTCACACACTCAGCCTGCTTCACTGACTGACATTATCTGCCTGGCCCCAGAAGACACTATAGTTTGCAATTGATGAGGTCTACTAACTAGAAAGAGGAAGAAAGAAAGTAAAAGTCAGGCCAAATAGAGATGGCAGTATGAAGGAGAGAAATACAGGGAAAAGAACCTTCTATCAGACTTCAGAGGCCCCTGGCATGGTGCTTACCTGCTGGATACTGTTGCTTTCCTGACTGTGCCTGAGTAGACTGAGCAGCAACCCAGGCAGCCCTGCCTCCCGGCAGAAGGAATACAAGGGGACAGAGTCACTGCAACTGCACAGAAGACTGCTCAGAACCCGGAGAACAGGGAGGATGTGGGAAGCACCCTCCAAGATGCCTTTCAGGATCTGGGCGACAGGAGGGAAAGAGGCAGCCATTGATATTATTGGAGGTAAAAGAAGGAGAGCCACAGATACCACATATCCCCAAGGAGCTGGCAAAGCAGACCAAATGTTTGCATTCCTTTCTTTGGTAGTGTAAACCCAGAAGGAGATCAGGGAAACGGGAACTGTACCAAGGAAGAGAACTATAGATAGTCAAGTCACCTGACACAGAACACCAGTGACCAAGGGGCAGGGGACCTCCCCCCAGGATCTGTCTGTCAGACCCAGTGCCATTCCCATTTACTCTCTCCCTTCTCCAGCCCTTCACCTTAAAAACAAAACATACACACATGCTTCTGAAAATTAAAAACAATGGACACAAAACAATGTTATTCAACTCTAGATCAGAGGTTAACAAACTATGGCCCACAAGCCAAATCTAGCCCAACACTTATTGGCATACAGCCTGCAAGCTAAGGACAGTATTATGTTTTTAAATGGTTTTTCTTCAAAAACAGAATAACATTTACATCAAATGTTTTACAGCACGCCATTCACTGTTCTAAATCTTGGCATTTATTTGCTCATTTAATCTATATAACAACATTGTGAAGTAAATAGGATTACTCATTTATAGATGAGGAAACTGAATCTTCTAGATAGGTTAAGTAGCCCAAGATCACCTAGCTAATGAGTATTCAGCTGGAACTCCAACTCTGGGAGTCATATCTCTAAAGGCAGAGCTTTCAACCTGCTTCCCCACGTTAAAAGTTATCCAACACTAGGAGGACGATGTATTAGTGCAAAAAGACAAATGCAAGGTACCAAGGCGATTCAATGAGAGAATGAAAGTTTTTTTCAACACATGGTACTAGGACAACTGTATATCCACATGTAAAAAGATGAAATTAGATCCTTCTCTCACATTATATTAAAAAAATCAACTCAAAATGAGTCAGAGACCTAAATGTAAGTGCTAAAACTAAAAAAATTTTGGAAAAAACATAAGAGAAAATCCTCAAGGCCTTAAGTTTGGAAAGATTTCTTACATATAACACCAAAAGTATAATACACAAAGGGAAAAAATGGTTACTGGACTTCATCAAAATTCAAAATCTCTGTGCTGCAAAAGATACTCTTATGAGATGAGAATGAAAAGCCAAACCATAGACTGGGAGAAAATATTTGTAAATCATCTATATGATAAAGGTCTTGTATTGAGAATGAATACAGAGCTGAATAAAGAGCTCTTACGCCTCTATAAGACAAACCCAATTAAAAAATGAACAAAAGGCCAGGCGCGGTGGCTCACGCCTGTAATCCTAGCACTCTGGGAGGCCGAGGCGGGCGGACCGTTCTGAGCTCAGGAGTTCGAGATCAGTCTGAGCAAGAGCGAGGTTCCGTCTCTACCAAAAATAGAAAGAAATTAATTGGACAGCTAAAAATATATAGAAAAAATTAGCCGGGCATGGTGGCGCATGCCTGTAGTCCCAGCTACTCGGGAGGCGGAGACAGTAGGATTGCTTGAGCCCAGGAGTTTGAGGTTGCTGTGAGCTAGGCTGACGCCACAACAATCTAGCCTGGGCAACAGAGCCAGACTCTGTCTCAAAAAAGAAAAAAAAAAGTTTGTTGACCCCTGCTCTATATAGATATTTTTCCCTTCAGAAAGAGAAACCTGAGACCTGCTCTTTCTATGTTACTAAAGGAGGTTAGCAAACCTCAAACTAAGCAGATAGTCTGAAAGAATTAGAAAAGGACAAATTTTCCCTTTCTCCTTATGTCAATGTATTTTAATGCTTCATCTGTGGAAATAATCTCAAATCCCTTCCACAGCATCCTCCTGTCCGTTACCTGCCCTCCGGACTCGTGCAGCTGACTCTGGATGCGCTGGCAGAAGTCAGGATTACACAGCAGGGTGAGAGGGGCCTTTAGTTGAATGGATACAGGCTCAGTGGTCTCTAACAGGTGCTGCCACTCATCATCACTGTCTGGCTCCTGAGGCAGAGGGGAATGAGAGGGGTCAGGAGAAGTGTGTAAATCTAAAGGTAGTAGCTCCCAACCTGGGGTTACAAACCCTGGGGAATCATGAAGTAACGCAAGAATCCATTGACGCATTTAGCACAGATGTATTTCCTGAGGCACCAGTTTAGCACATTGACTGCCATGTCAGTTGTATTTAACTCAGGCTAGTTTTGAGCCAGGGGCCTCATGAAGCAACAACCTGCAGTTAGTTCGTGAAAATCTTAACTTGTTGATGTTCTTATTGTTACCATTAATACTGACAATTTAATTCTAAAAACGTGGATTGCATTGCATAGAACTCACAAACCGGAAACAACACAAAATAACATATTAGAAAGGATTGTTTTGTTTTGATAAAACACCAGGGCCCCATGGAAAAAAAATTTTTTTCTAGTGTGGCCGTCAATGTGTTAAAAAGGTATAGCTGGCAGTATGTGAGGGGTCTTGAAAAGTCTCTCGGAAAGTCTCTGGTATATGTGCATAAAGAGATACCTAGAAAGATGTCCATTGCAGCATGGTTTATAGCAAGTTTAAAAGGAAACATCATAAAGTCAGTCACTAGGGAAATAAAAAAACATGATACATCCATTAGAAAACACTATGAGGTGATCAAAAAGATTGTGGTGCTGAGAATTATCACTTATGTCGTATCCATACCAAAAATGTATAACCTGAATCTAATCATGAGAAAATATCAATTTGTGGAACATCCTACAAAATAACTGACTATGTAGCTCAAAACTGTCAGTCATAAAAGACAAAGAAAGACTAGGAACTGTTCCAGATCAAAGGAGGCTAATGAGGTATAACAACTAAATGCAATGTGTGATACTGGATTGGATTGTGGACCAGGAAAGAAAAAAAATTGTTTATAAAGGACATTACTGGAGCAATTGGCAAAATTTTAATATGGTCTATAGATTATTAATCTATTTACTATAACAGTATTATATCAATGTTAAATTTATGACTTTTGCAATGGTACTGGGGTAGTGCAAGTGAACAATGCACTAACGTATTTAAGGGTAAAGAGACGTGTCTGCAACTTACCCTAAGATGATTCAGAAAGAAGATATGTCCACATAGAGAATCATAAAGCAAATGTGACAAAACTTTAACAACTGGTCGATCTGGGTAAAAGGATTGCTATGGTTTGAATGTTTTTGTCCTCTCCAAAACTTGTGTGTGAGAAACTTAATTCCCTATGCAACAGTGTTGGGAGGTGGGGCCTACTGGGAGGTGGTTAGGTCATCAGGGCTCTGCCCTCATCAGTGGACTGATCTTATAAAAAGGGCTTGTGGGAGTGGGCTCACTCTTCTTATGCAATGTGAGGACATAGCATTCCTTCCTTCCGGAGGACTCAGCATTCAAGGTGCCATCTTGAAGACTAGGCCCTAACCTGCAGGCACATTGATCTTGGACTTCCCAGCCTCCAGAACTGTGACAAATAAATTTCTGCTTTTTATAAATTACTGCCTCAGGCATTCTGTTATAACAGCACAAAACAGACTAAGACAAGGGTATACAGGAATACTTTATGGTATTCTTACAATTATTATTTTTTATTTTTTTATTTTATTTTATTTTATTTTTTGAGACAGAGTCTCACTCTCTTGCCTGGGGTGAGTGCCGTGGTGTCACCCTAGCTCACAGCAACCTCAAACTCCTGGGCTCGAGCGATCCTACTGTCTCAGCCTCTCGAGTAGCTGGGACTACAGGCATGTGCCACCATGCCCGGCTAATTTTTTCTATATGTATTTTTAGCTGTCCAATTAATTTCTTTCTATTTTTGGTAGAGACGGGGTCTCGTTCTTGCTCAGGCTGGTCTCGAACTCCTAAGCTCAGGATGATCGGCCTGCCTCGGCCTCCCAGAGTGCTAGGATTACAGGTGTGAGCCACCGCGCCCGGCCTTACAATTATTCTTTAAGTTTGAATTTATTTCAAAATAAAAAGTTAAAACCCTAGAAAAAACACAAAAAATTGAGGTAGAACTATATGCTCTCATTCTCTAGTGTAGAAAGATCCCTAGAACAGATTATATGGTAAAAGAGGTATGATGCAAATTAATACAGATAGCATGAACTCAGTAACATAAAAACAGCCAAACTGCATATATTGCTCTGTGTGCATATACATGTATGTGAAAATACAGAAAGTCTGGAAGGGAACAGAATAAGTTAATGACTGGTCACCTCTGGGACTAAGGTCAGGCTCAAGAAGGACTTTCACTTTTACCTAGGTGTTCCAATTTTATTTATTTATTTTTTTTGAGATAGGGTCTTGCTCTATCACTTAGGCTTCTTCCTGCCTCAGCCTTCCAAGTAGCTGGGATTACAGGCACACACAACCATGCCGGGCTAATTTTTCTATTTTTTGTAGAGACAGCCTTTCACCCTTGCTCAGGCTGGTCTCAAACTCCAGGCCTCAGGCAATCCTCCTGCCTCAGCCTCCCAAAGTACTAGGATTACAGGCATGAGCCAGCATGCTCAGCTCTAATTTTTAAAATTACATGTTCAGATACTGTGCAATTAAAATCTATAAATTAATAATACAGCAATTTTTAACATAAAGGGAGCTCATACCTAGAGGGTTGGGAATCACTGTTCTAGAAAAATATCTACCTAGACCCAACAACCCATGGCAGGGACAAGGCCAAGAAGAGCCCCTAGGGCTCACCTCGTGTTCTAGGTCCACTGCGTCAATGCTCCGCTGGCCCACCACCTCTGGCCTCAGCTCTGGGAATGCTTGTTCACAATCTGAAGTGATCCGGTTTTCCCTGCCAGAGGAAGCCAGGGAGTAGGATGAGTTCCAGACCCATAAGTCTTAGGGTTCATTAACTTGGCCCTCCCCCTAGGCCTAGGATAAGAATGAGAAATAAATCATATAACATTAGATAGAGGAGACTTCTTTCTGGGATATGGAATATGATCAGTATAGGGTATGTTGACCACTACACAAGTATCTTTGTCCTCCCACTTTAGGTCTCATTGTCAAGTCTACTTTGCAGTTTTCACCTCTGGCTCTCAACTCAAACAATCTTCCATTTTGGATAGAGACAATCCTTTCCCTTTCAGTCTATGTACAACTGAGGCATAAAGAAGAGAAAGTCCCCAGGTTTCCTGATGAATCAGGAAAGCATCTGTAATTAGAACCCAAGAACCCAGGACTCAGACTTCTAGGGCCCTGTCCATATTTAGGCAGTGGCTAGTGACAGGAACCATTTCATATTTGCTTTGGGTAGAGTCAAAGATTCGCCCTACAAATCCCTAGCAATACTGTCCTCACCAAGGTGCAGGGGGGGCTTCTCCAGTCCCCAACTCAGCCCAGCTGCTCTTCATTTCTGAGGCCAAGATCCCAGCCAGGAGGCTTGATTCCTGAGGAGTGGCTCTTAGTCTGGGTAGAGGGCCTGTTCCAGGAGCTACCTTGCTGGTCCCGTCCTCTTGCTCAAGGACAGGTCCTGTGTTCTGGCGTTTCTGTGGGATATGGGTGGGAGACACTGATCAGAAATATTTGGTTGCCATCGGGCAGCCTATTCATGGCCCCTTCCCAACCCTAGGAAGTCACTCTCCTTCTCCACCTCCCCCAGGCACTAATCTGGTCATGTTACGTATCTTCCTCTGCTCCACACACCTTCTGCTTGGCCTCCTGAGCCATGCGTTTACAGACCTGACGCAAGATGCAAGACTGACTGCCCTTGGGGGCCAGTCGATGGACCTGTTCCTCCTTTAGGATCTGAAGTTCTGGGGGCAGGCGACTGGTGAATGGGGTGCCCAAATCTGGGCCTGCTGGCTCAGTTATTACTGTAGGGAGGGAAGAGGGGGAGGACATAGCCACCATGTTCACTTGGCAAGGGACAACTTGAGTGTCCCCAGGCTTCTGTGGAAGAAGACCCTTTTGACAAAATAACAAAGAGAGAATGGGGTTCCTAGGGAAATAGCAAAGGGGAGTAGACTGAGGAAAGTACTGGGAAGTGAAAGAGCCCTAGGAACCCTGATGACTCACTGGTGACATGACCAGCAATAAACGGGTGATGTAAGAGGTCTGGCCAGGACAGACGCTGCCGGGGGTCTTTGGTGAGCAGTCCCTGCAGAAAGTTCTGTGGAGAGAAAAAATGCCCCATCAGCCCTTCTTTCACTTGCCTTGAGGCTCTCTACCTTATCAGCAGAACTGGCAAAATAAGACTCCCACATCCATTCTCACAGCAGAGTAGCTGCTCTTGATCACTCCCTCTGTAACCCTTGTCTTAGGCCCCATTTTCCTGGCTGAAATCATGGACAGACCACTGCCTTGCCTCCCAGGAAGTCCCAATTCCTGCCGATGGACATTTTGTATCCCCAGAAATAAAAACAGAAATCTCAATGTCACCAACTTTGTGAAGAAAGGAGAAAAAACTGGGAGAAAAAGGGGATGTCACCTTCACAATCCTCTTCAGAAAGCCAACATTCAAAAGAGTTCCAAACTGCTCACTTTGCCATCCCTTCCTTTTTTTAAAATTTGAGATGGGGTCTTGCTACATTGCCCAGACTGGTCTCGAACTCTTGGGTTCAAGTGATCCTCCCATCTCAGCCTCCCGGGTAGCTGGGACTACAGGTGCACACTACCATGTCCAGCCTGCCCTCCTTTTGATTATGGTTTATTTGTGGTTGTGTAGGAACAGATGCATTTATGGTTAAAAACACACTCACACACACAATTAACTGTGTAAAGATGTGTTTGGGAGCAGTCAAAACCAGAAATCTTTCGGCAAGTCTTCAGAGGTGGAGGGGTAGGGAGACTGTTTCTGAAAAGGGTACATCTATTATCAGGTGTCCTTGGAAAATCCTCAATTGGGCCTGAAACAATAATACAAGGTACTAATTGATTATGACCACTGTTCTACCGTTAAACAAACCACCACTTATACAAGGGGATCTGTATAACTACAGCTCTTGCTGAAGATACCTGCATATCTGCCCTAAGGGAAAATGAATATCCTACATACACCTCCCCCAACTGAGTTTCCTTTGTTAGATTCTTTTTGATAATTATTTGGGCCTCCCCAACTAAACAGGCTGGGGAGAAATTTGTCCCTTTTCATCTTAGATAAAGCAAAGGAAAGTTGTAATGAGATTTTATTCTGGGAGAAGATGACATTTAAATTCCATTGACAGCGCATAATCTTGCCCTAGACAAGAAATAAAAAGGGCCCTGCTCCTCTCCGCTCCACATTCCCTCCTCAAGCCTGCTGAGACTTAACTACAGTGAGCAAGCACCACCTCTACCATCTGCCCCTAATCACTGAGTCAGTCCCACCAACTCTACCATCTGCCCCTAATCATTTAGTCAGTCCCACCAGCTCTGGCCATGCCGATGTCTGAAAAGGACTGAAAGTTGTGTGGGCAATATCTAGATATCATGTGGACATTGCATCTGATAGGAAATAAGTAGAATACAGGGTATGTAAAAGGACCTGGCACTTAGCACTTAGCAGGGCACTGGATCTGCCTCTTATGTCTTGAATGTACCTCGTGATAAAGCATAGCCTGGCTCAAACAAAGGCTACCATTCCCAAGTTTGGCAGACCCCAGAACACCTTCCCAGAATGAGCCACTGCAGTAGAAAAGCAAAGCTGCTTGGCCCAGCTCCTGCATTTATTCAGTAACTGCAAAGTCCTGTCCAGCTCTGGAAAAGGATTTTGGAAAAGGGAATAGAGGTAGAGGGAGACAGGGACAAGTAATCTTCCTTTCAATATTCATTACCTTAAAGCAGGGACTGATGGTGGAAGGCCAGCGCACAGGGTCCTTGAGAATGAGGCTGACCAGCTGAAAGATGCTCGTGGTATAGAAGGGAGGGGTGCCTACAGCCAGCTCATACAGTATGCAGCCCACAGACCAGAGGTCTGCTGTGTGGTCGTATGGCCGCTCCTCCACCAGCTCTGGAGACATATAGAGTGGCGTGCCTTTGATGGATGTCAGCACCATTGTGTTGGTACTCATAGCCCGGGCAAATCTACAGATGATGATGGGAAATGGAAAGGGAAAAGATATTCTACACCTGGTCACTGCTACCTATGACAGTATGAGATAACCCAAACTGGAGCAGAGCGAGCACTTTTAATTAAGTTCCAAAAGACCCAGCAGGAGTCCCAATCTCCATCTCAGGTTTTAAAATGAGACCCAAGTAGGTCAACATATGGTCTAAGACTCTCTGCAGAACTGGAAGCACAGATGGAAGCTCAGAATCCTTACCCAAAGTCACAGAGCTTGATGCCACCACCCTTGGCAAGGAGAATGTTCTGGGGCTTCATGTCTCGGTGCAGAATGCGGTGGGAATGCAGATAGTACAGAGCTGACACCAACTGGGCAGCAATGGCCTGAACCTAAGCATTGAAAAGGCAGGAAAAACAAAGAAAAGGTCTGAAGAAGTAGCTGGTTGACGAGCCCAAAGATTTCTCTTAACACCACTGCTGTGTGATCTTTTCTTCCTTCTCTTTCTTCCAGGGCTTCACATTATACCTTCCTTAGTTCTTGCTCACCTTAATTCATTCTTTCATTTGTTCATTCAATCATTCATTCAAGGAAAATCTGTTGAATCTCACTTAGTAACTGCATGACCGCAAGCAATCTATTTTGTGCCTTTCAAATTTATCATCTATAAGGTGACAATATATTTAATGATACCACCTACCTCATAGGATTATTATCAGGATTAAATGAGTTAAAGAACATAAAGTAATGCTCAGAATGGTGCCTGGCACTTAGCAAACATTCGATATACATTACTTTATTAAATTACTTGAATAAGTAAAATAAAGCCCCTTTCCTTAAGAGAAGTCAAACAAGACAGATAAAACGAATAAGATGATTACTTATAACTAG
>RJWJ010017551.1:0-32735 GCA_004363605.1 Indri indri
CGCCTGTAATCCTAGCACTCTGGGAGGCCGAGACGGGCGGATCGTTCTGAGCTCAGGAGTTCGAGACCAGCCTGAGCAAGAGCGAGACCCCGTCTCTAACAAAAATAGAAAGAAATTAATTGGACAGCTAAAGATATATAGAGAAAAAATTAGCCGGGCATGGTGGCACATGCCTGTAGTCCCAGCTACTCGGGAGGCTAAGACAGTAGGATTGCTCGAGCCCAGGAGTTTGAGGTTGCTGTGAGCTAGGCTGATGCCATGGCACTCGCCCCAGGCAAGAGAGTGAGACTCTGTCTCAAAAAAAAAAAAAAAAAAAAAAAGAAACAGATCTAGGAGGCAGAAAATCGGTAAAGACATAGTTGAACTCAACAACACCATCAATCAACTGGATATAGTGGACAACGACAACAGAATCCACATTCTTCTCAAACTCATGTGAAACAGTCACCAAGATGGGTCACATTCTAGGCCATAAAACATACCTTCACAAATTTAAGATGATGGAAATTATACAATCTCTCTTCTCAGATCACAATAGAATTAAACTAGAAATCCATTACAGAAAGATAACTGGAAAATTCCAAAATACATGGATATTAAACAACACATTTCTAAATAACATGTAAGTCACAGAAAAGCATCTCAAGAGAAATTTGAAAAATATTTTGAACCAAAGAAAAATGAAAACATAACATCATAATTTGTGGAATTAGTGAAAGCAAATTTGTGGAAATTAGAGGGAAACTTATAGCATTGAATGTATACACTAGAAAAGAAGAAAGATCCAAAATCAATCATCTTGACTTTAACTTTAGCAAACTAGAAAAATAAGAGCAAATTAAATGCAAAGTAAGCAGAAGAAAAAAAATTAGAATAATCAAAACATCACATTTCATACCTTAAGTGTATACAATTTTTGTTAATCATACCTCAATCATACCTCAAAGCTGGAAGAAATTAGAGTAGAAATCAATGAAATTGAAAACAGTAAATCAATAGAGAAAAATAATTGAAACCAAAAGCTAGTTCTTTAAAAAGATTAATAAAATAAATAAGCCAGGCCAACAGAAAGAACACAATTATGAATCTCAGAAATGAAAGAGGGGATATCTCTACAGATCCCAGGGACATTAAATGAATAATGAAAAATATTACAAACAAATCCGCACTCACAAATTTGATAACCTAGATGAAATGGACCAATTCCTTCAAAGACACGATCTACCAAACACACAATAAGAAATACAGGGATAACTCAGACATGTGGGTTCAGTTTGAGACCACTGTAATAAAGTGAATATTTCAATGAAGTGAGTCGTGAATTTTTTTGTTTCCCAGTACCTAGAAAAATTTAAGTTTACACTATATTTAGTGTACAATAACATGTCTAAAAAGTGTACATACCTTAATTAAAAATGCTTTATTGCTGCTGTGATTGCCATTGGTGTCTTATTCATAAATTCTTTGCCTAGGCTGATATCTAGAAGAGTTTTTCCTACATTTTCTCTAGAATTCTTATGGTTTCATGCCTTACATTTAAGTCTTTTATCTGTCTTGAATTAATTTTTGTGAGTGGTGAGAGATAGGTGTCCTGTTTCATTCTTCACAACAAAAATAAATGGGATTTAATTTGTAAGATAGATGAATAAAAATCCAATTTGAACAACAAAATTAATTGAAAAAATAGCAATAGGCTCAAGCAGATAGATAAATCATGGTCTTTTAACCTTTAATTAGATTCAGTCATTAGTCAAAACTCCGAGAAGGAGAGAATACTCCCAAACTCATTCTACAAGACCTGTATCACCCTGATACCAAAACCAGACAAAAATACAACAGTAAAAGAAACATATAGGCCATGATCTGTGATAAACATAGATGCAAAAATCCTCGACAAAACACTAGCAAACCAAATTCAACACATTAAAAAGATTATCATGATCAAGTGGGATTCATCCAAGGGATAGATGCAAGGATGGTTCAACATGCACAAATCAATCAATGTGATAAATCATATTAACAGCACAAAGGACAAAAACCATATGATCATTTCAACTGATGCTGAAAAAGCATTCGATAAAATCCAGCATCCCTTTATGATAAAAAAAACTCTCAAAAAACTGGGTATAAGAACTTAACCTGATGAAAACCACATACAGACCCATAGCTAGTGTACTGAATGGGGAGAAACTGAAAGCCTTTCCTCTAAGATGTGGAATAAAACAAGGATGCCCATTTTTACCACTGTTATTCAACATAGTACTGGAAGTTCTAGCTAGAACAATCAAACAAGAGAAAGAAATAAGGGGCATCCAAATTGGAAAGGAAGAAGTCAGATTATCCTTGTTAGCAGCCAATATTATCTTATTACTATATCTAGAGGAAAGACTCCACAAAAAAACTATTAGAACTGATAAACAAATTCAGTAAAATTGCAGGATACAAAATCAATGTACAAAAATCAGTAGCATTTCTATATGCCAACAGTAAACAATCTGAAAAAGAAACCAAGAAAGTAATCTAATTTACAATAGCTACAAATAAAATAAAACACGTAGGAATAAACTTAACCAAAGAAGCGAAAGTCTCTAGAATAAAAACTATAAAACATTGATGAAAGGAATTGAAGAGGACACAAAAAAATGGAAGGACATTCCATGCTCATGGATTGGAAGAATGAATTTTGTTAAAATGTCCATACCACCCAAGGCAATCTACAGATTCAATGTAATCCCCATCAAAATACCAATGACATTTTTTACAGAAATAGAAAAAATAATCCTAAAATTTATATGGAACCACAAAAGACCCAAAATAGACAAAGCCATCTGGAGTGAAAAGAACAAAACTGGAGGAATCATGTTGATTCCTCCTGACTTCAAATTATGCTACAGAGTTGTAGCAACCAAAACCGCACGGTTACTGGCATGAAAACAGACACATGTTTTTATGCCAGTACCAATGGAACAGAACAGAGAACTCAGAAATAAATTCACACATCTGCGGTGCCAAGAACAAAGGTGCCAAGAACATACAGTGGAGAAAGGACAGATTCTTCAGTAAATCGTCCTGGGAAAGCTGGATATCCATATGCAGAAGAATCAAACTAGACCCTTATCTCGTGCCATATAAAAAGCCAAATCAAAATGAATTGAAAACTTTAGGACTTGCAACTATGAAGCTACTAAAAGAAAACACTGGAGAAATGCTTCAGGACATTGGTCTGGGCAAGGACTTCTTGAGTAACATCCCCAAAGCACAGGCAACCAAACCAAAATTGAACAAGCTAAAAAGCTTCTCCACAGCAAAGGAAATAATCAACAAAGTGAAGAGACAACCCAAAGAATGGGAGAAAATATTTGCAAACTACCCATCTGACAGGGATTAATAGCTAGAATATATAAGGAACTCCAACAACTCAATAGGAAAAAAAATCAAATAATCCAATTTAAAAAATGAGCAAAAGATCTGAATAGACATTTCTCAAAAGAAGACATATAAATGGCCAACAGGTATATGAAAACAATGCTCAACATCTTTAGTCATCAGAGAAATGCAAATCAAAACTACAGTGAGATACCATCCCACTCCAGTTAAAATAGCTTTTATCGAAAAGGCAATAACAATTGCTGGCAAGGATGCAGAAAAAGGGGAACCATCATACACTACTGATTAGAATGTAAATCAGTGCAACCACTATGGAAAATAATATAGAGGTTCCTCAGAAAACTAAAACTAGAGGCCAGGTGTGGTGGCTCATGCCTGTAATCTCAGCACTATGGCAGAGTGCTAAGGTGGGAGAATCACTTGAGCTCAGGAGTATGAGAGACCAGCCTGAACAAGCATGAGACCCTGTCTCCACAAAAAACTAGAAAAATTAGTTGAGCATGGTGGCACATGCCTGTAGTCCCAGCTACTCTGGAGGCTGAGGCAGGAGGATTGCTGGAGCCCACGAATTTGAGGTTGCAGTGAGCTAAGATGATGCCATTGCACTCTAGCTGGAGCAACAGAGCGAGACTCTGTTTCAAGAAAAAAACAAAACTAAAACTAGAAGTACCATATCACCCAGCAATCTCACTGTATATATATCCAAAAGAGGGGTATTCAGTATATTTAAAAGATATCTGCACTCCCACATTCATTACAACATTATTCACAATAGTCAAGATTTGGAATTAACCTAAGTGTCCATCAACAGGTGAATGGATAAAGAAATTGTGATACACAAAGGGTGCAATGCGCACCCTCCGAGAGATGGACACGCTTGGGACTGGGACTTGGGGGGAAGGGAGGGCAAGGGCATCATACGTAACCTAAACACCTGTACCCCTATAAACAACAAACAATAAAAAAAAAAAGAAATTGTGATACATATACACAATGGAATATTATGTAGCCACAAAAAAAGAATGAAATCCTCCCATTTGCAACAACAGTAATGGAAGTGGAAAACATCATGTTAAGTGAAAGAAGCCAAGCACAGAAAGACAAATACCACATGTTCTCACTCATATATGGAAGCTAAATATTAAAAACGATCTCATGGAGACAGAAAGTAGAGTGATGATTACCAGAGGCTGAGAAGGGTAGTGGGAAGGGGGGGGGGGGATAAAGTGAGGATGGTTAATGGGTGCAACAATATAGTTAGATAGAATGAACAATATTTGATAGCACAACAAAGTGACTATAATCAACAATAAGTTAGGGTATACTTTAAAATAACCGAAAGAGTGGAATTAGAAGGTACCTTACAAAGAAATCATAAATGCCTACAGTGATGAATACTCCAATTACCTTGATTTGATTAATTCACATTATATGCATGTATCAAAACATCATATGTACCCGATAAAGATATACAACTATTATGTACCCATAATAATTTTAAAAAATTGTCAAAACTCTTTCCCACAAATAAAGCACCACGTATAAAGAGTTTTATTGATGAGTTTTGCTAAACATCCAGTTTTTCTTTGAATTCCAATTTTATACAAAATAAAGCATAAAGCTCATTGCCAAAATCTGACAGTGACAGTACAAAAATAAAAATGACAATCATTTTCACTCATAAACTTGGAAAATATCAGCAAATTGGAGCTAGTGGGTATTAAAAATTGAATATATTACAGTAAATCTGTTTAATCTCAGGAACACCTGGCAGTTTTATCTTTAGAAAATAAATTATTTTGTATTTTTATAAATTCTAAGATGCTCTTTTTTTTTTTTTTTTTTTTTTTGAGACAGAGTCTCACTCTGTTGCCCCTGCTAGAGTGCCGTGGTGTCAGCCTTGTTCACAGCAACCTCAAACTCCTGGGCTCAAGCAATCCTTCTGCCTCAGCCTCCCAAGTAGCTGGGACTGCAAGCATGCTCCACCATGCCCGGCTAATTTTTTTATATATGTATATTTTAGTTGTCCAGCTGATTTCTTTCTATTTTTTTAGTAGAGACAGGGTCTCGCTCTTGCTCAGGCTGGTCTCGAACTCCCAAGCTCAAACAATCCACCCGCCTCGGCCTCCCAGAGTGGTAGGATTACAGGCGTGAGCTATCATTTTTTTCTTAAACATATCTTGAATTGGAATATTGAAGGGGCAGCTGTTTTTTTCTTCCTTATTGAAACGTAAAATAATGATGAATGTTTGATTTGATTAAATAGGTTAATGTAATTTGCCATACTAACAGATTAAAATCAGAATCAATATGATTATCTTGATATGGAAAAAGCATTTGATAAAACTTAACATCTGTTACTGAAAAAATTCTCAGCAAAGGGGAAACAGAGGAGAATTTTTGAAATATAAAGGGTATTTACAAAACTTTAGCAAATATGGTACTGAAAGATCAAATACATTCCGTGTAAGCTCGGAAACAAGACAAAGGTGCCTATTGAGACCACATCTAGGCCTGGTGCACTGGCTCACGCCTGTAATCCTAGCACTCTGGGAGGCCAAGGCGGGTGGATCGTTTGAACTCAGGACTTTGAGACCAGCCTGAGCAAGAGCGAGACCCCATCTCTACTAAAAATGGAAAGAAAATTAGCTGGACAACTAAAAAACATATAGAAAAAAAATTAGCTGGGCATGATGGCGCATGCCAATAGTCCCAGCTACTCGGGAGGCTGAGGCAGAAGGATTGCTTGAGCCCAGGAGTTTGAGGTTGCTGTGAGCTAGGCTGACGCCACGGCACTCTAGCATAGGCAACAGAGTGGGACAGGACTCTGTCTCTAAAAAACAAACAAACAAAAAAACCCAGAGATCTAGATTGTTGAACCAAGACATGGGATTGTGTTGTATTTATGTGTTCTGACCTAAATAGAGGAAGAAACATCTGCTCTGCAAGAACATGAGCAGCTGAGAGTTTCCAGTAACCCCTGACCAGTGGATTCAGGGCAGCTCCCCACTCAGCACCAAGCCGCTACTGAGAGCAGAACATCTGAGTAGAGATGGTAGCAGGGGCCACAGAAAGAATATAGTACTTTCAATTATTACTCTTTCCTGAACACGATGACACACACCCAACCTTCGATTCGTTCAGGCCACTGAATACAGGAGAAGGAGACAGGAAGAGCAATAATTGGGTGTAGAGCTTTGGCTCTTCTTGGACACTTCCTCTGGAATTGAAAAAAAGGAGGCAGAAGGATGCTTCAGGGCCTCTAGCTTCCTAGGTACTGACTTCCGAAAGAAGAGAGAAGGTTGAGGAGTTACCAGCTTCTCAATTTTCTTAATTCTTGCAGAACCAGGCTTTTTTTAAGACAGAACCTCAAACAGAACCCTCCTTGCATAATGGCCCTTGCAGCCTCCATGGCCCAGCTCCAAGCAGAGGCCTGCTGTCCTACCTGCCTGGATTGTCTGAGAGACCTAGTGACCACTGACTATGGGCCCAACTTCTGTTGTTCTTGCATCTACCAGTGCTGTGAAGACCTACAGGACATCTTCCCTCTCCCATCTGCCTCCACCCCTGCCCTGACAAGAACCTCAAGAGGAACATCCTGTTGTGCCACGTGACTAATACTGTTAAGCAGCTTCCTCCCACAATGAGAAACAAGAGGAAAGGGCAGGAAGAGGAACTCCTGTGTGAGAAGCACAGTCAGGTTCTGGGCCTATTCTGTGAGATGGACCTGGAGCCATGGTGTCCCCAGTGCAGGGTCCCCTCCGACCACCAGGATCACCCCTGATGCCCATTGAGCAAGCTGCAGCTAGTCACCAGGAGAAGCTCAGAAGCTACACTGAGCACCTAAAAAAGCAAGTGTAAGATGCTAAAAGGACTTAGAAACTCAAGTATCTACGTCATGTGAGATGAACAGGAAGGTGGAAGAACAAAGGGAAGAATTATGCAATGAATGTAAACAACTTAAGCATTTACTGAAAGAGCAAAAGATTACTATTTTATTGGATTTACTGATGGAAAAGAAGGATATTGAAGAAAACGAATTGAAAAGGAAACTCAATTACCAGACCATATGTCTACCCTAAATAATCTGCTAAGTGAAATAGAGAAGTGTGTGCAGCCAGACTTGAATTTTCTAACAGGTATTGGAAGTATTCAGAACAGGGATGAAAATCTAAAAACCCCAGTGGGCATTTTATATGAACTAATGGATGACAGTTTCTGTCTCTCTCCACCATATTTCAGCCTGGAAACAATGATCAGCATATCTCAGTAAGATTTGACACTAGATCCTGAGACTGCCCACCCCAATTTTATTATCTGAGAAGGCAGAAAAAGTGTAAAATATGAAGATATTCAATTAAACATTCCTTACAATCCCAAGAGGTTAACTTGTTACCCAGCTGTCCTGAGTTCTGAAGGGTTTCATACTAGCAGACATTACTGGCAGGTAGAAGTAAGAGGCACAGGTGAATTTTCCTTAGGTGTGCAAAGACTCTTCCCCCAGAAGTGCTGTTGTACCACCATCAACAAAAGATGGCTGCTGGAAAATCCAACATTCATATGAGACAAGGGATACAGTGCAAAGCATACAAATTGGCATTTTTCTGGATTATGAGATGGGACATGTCATTTTGCAATTGGATAGATAGATCTTATAGTTATACCTTCACTGACACTTTTACAGAAAAACTTTGGCCTTGGCTGGGCGCGATGGCTCACGCCTGTAATCCTAGCACTCTGGGAGGCCGAGGCGGGCGGATCGTTCTGAGCTCAAGAGTTCGAGACCAGCCTGAGCAAGAGCGAGACCCCGTCTCTACCAAAAATAGAAAGAAATTAATTGGACAGCTAAAAATATATAGAGAAAAAAAAAAATTAGCCGGGCATGGTGATGCATGCCTGTAGTCCCAGCTACTTGGGAGGCTGAGACAGTAGGATTGCTTGAGCCCAGGAGTTTGAGGTTGCTGTGAGCTAGGCTGATGCCACGGCACTCGCCCCAGGCAAGAGAGGGAGACTCTGTCTCAAAAAAAAAAAAAAAAAAATTTGGCCTTATTTCTCTACTGGACCTCCATCAAACTCTCTTATAATCTGCAAAATCAGATGAGGGATGGATTTCTTGGTAGCCTGATTTGTATCTTGCGATATTTTCTTTCTGTACTGTGGAATGCCCTTAGGATATTTTATAATTCCTGTTGAAGTCTTCATCTGATTTCAAGAGTTACAGTGTTTTATTTTTCAACAGAAGAGAATCATTTTTTTCTTTCTATTTCTATATGTAATAATAATGTAGAATTTATGTTGTTTCACAGAAATGACATGGAAATCAATTAGGAATTGAAATTTGCAATTGTAAAAGGGAAGACCAGAATGAATGTGTGTTACATACCATTCGTGTTTTACCAACACCAATAAATGTATTTTATCACATTCAAAAAAAAGATCACATTTACTCACCTTTGTCCTGGTGATACAAACACATTTAGGCATGAAAAAGAAATAAAACTTACAAAAAATGAAACAAAACTCTTATTATTTAAGATGATATAATTACATAGAGATTAAAATAAAATAGATTCCATAGATAGGTTTTGGGAAGGTCATTGGATAAAAACTATATGCAACATACCAGCAACAAATGGTAGGAAGGAAAAGATTTTTTTAAAGTACATTTTCAATGACATTAAAAAACAAGAATTCAAGGAATACAACAAATACAACCCAAATGTAAGACACTTGGGGATAAATATAACAAAAAATCAAGGAAAAATTATAACACTTTATTTAAAACATTTTAAATGTAAGTAAACAGAACATAATATCTTTTTGGAACAGAGAGTCAATATTGTAAATATGTCTGTTTTCCTCAAATGGTCCATAGACAACACAATTTTAGCTAAGATTCCAACTGGGATATCTGTGGAACTTGACAAGTTATTTCTAAAATTTATATGAAAGTACAAAGGGCCAGTAGTAATCAAGGTACTCATGAAGAAGGATAACAGAACGAAAAAGCCTGCTTTAATAATTTGTGCAGAAAAAAAAATAAAAATAATTTGTGTAGGGACAGACAAATACTGTAGACCAATGGAAGAGAATAGAAAGACCAAAAACAAATCCACACAGGCATGAAAAATTGATTTGTGACAGATGTTTCTAGTCACTAGGGAAAGAAGAGAAATGGTGCTGGAACAACTGGTCGTGTATATATATCCCAAAGTCAGCATCTCCGGAGTTTTTTTGGGGGGTGATGAAAATGTTCCAGAATTAGATAGTGGTGATGGTTGCACAGCTCTGAGAATATGCTAAGAACCAATGAATTGTATATTTTAAAAGGATGAATTTTATGGTATGTGAATATCTCAATAAAGCTGTTATTAAAAAATATAAAAAAATCAATGCCAGATGAATTAAAAACTTATATGTGAATCGAGACAGTATGGTGCTAGCCCAAGAATATAATGTAAATAAGTGGAATTGAATTGAGAGCCCAGAAATAAAATCATGTTTCTATGGTCAACTGATTTTGACAAGAGTGCCACAAACATTCAAAGGGGAAAGAATGGTCTTTTCAACAAATGATGCTGAGACTACTGGATACCCACATGCAGAGGAATAAAGTTGGACCCTCACTTCATATCATATACAAAAACAAACTTAAAATGAATCAAGACCTAAATTTAAGGCCCAAAGCTATTTTTTTTTTAAAAAAAAAAACCTCTTTGAAGAAAACATAGAGATAAATTATCTTCATAACCTCAAATTTGGCGAAGGATTCTTAGATCATCAAAAGGATGAAAAACAAAAGAAAAAATGATAATTTAGACTTTATCCAAATTAAAAACTTTTGTACTGCAAAGGACACCATCAAGAGAGTGAAAAGACAATCCACAGAATGAAAGAAAACATTTTCAAATCATGTACCTTATGAGGGACTTTTATCCAGAATATATAAGTAACTCCTACAACTTAATAATTAAAAAGACAAATTATCTAATTAAAAATGGGAAAAGAATCAGAATAAATCATTTCTCCAAGCAAAATATACAAATGGCCAATAAGCCCATAAAAGGTGTTGAACATGATTATTCATCAGACACAAATTCACATCCACTAAGATGGTATCAAAAAGTCAGGTAATAAGAGTGTTGCTAAGGATGAAAAAAAATAATAATAACCATTTTGGAAAGCAGTAGGTAATTCCTCAAATGCCTAAAGATAGAGTGACCATATGACCCAGAGATTCCACTCCTAGATAGATACTCAAGAAAATTAAAAATAGGTTTTCAAATGAAAAACCCAAAAAACAAAAAACTTATATGTGAAGGGCAAGTATCAAAGACGACCAAACAGATAGCAATCTTTCACCACAAGAGGGCGGTTAGACCCTGAACTTTGGTTTTACACAGGCAGCAGTTAGAGGAAGTGGTTGGACAGGATGTTTTGTGACCCGGTGGAACTACTGGGGATTAGCGAGCTTGGTAGACATAGCCACAAATTAAGATTCCCCTGGAATCCACTCAGTGCTCGTGTTATGATTCTAATTTGAACTAGTAACTTCCTGCACCCAGTAACTTGAATATGATGACCAAATGTCGCTTATTTCCAACTGAAAACAAAAGGATATGGACACAACATCATGTGAGACCATTTTAAGCCCACTGTAGGAGGTTAAGCACTAGCATTAATCACAAAGGCAGTTATGTGAGCACTTTCTCTGGATGGCAAATTATCTTCTATGCGCGCGCGCGCGTGTGTGTGTGTGTGTGTGTGTGTGTGTGTGTTGGACAGGCCACACGTCAGAAATCTCCCTCCTAGCTGAAGGACAGCCCTATATGGAAAGGCAATGTAAAAAAGCAGTAATAATATAGATTCTCGTGCCGCCCTGCCTAGGCACTGCCACTTAGTCGTGTGACCTTGGGCAAGTTACCTATGTCTCAGAGTAACTGTAAAATGGGAATAATATTAGTAATTACCTCATGGGGTTGTTATGAAGAGTAAATGAGTTTATAAATGTGTGGTAGTCTAGTATCATCCTTTAAGACTTATCTAGTTTTTATAGGGTCGGACAGTGAAATTAAATAGGGATGTGATGGAGATCACAGTGCCTGAAACTTTTGGGTCTTTTTTTTTTTTTTTTTTTTTGAGACAGAGTCTCACTCTCTTGCCTGGGGCGAGTGCCATGGCTTCAGCCTAGCTCACAGCAACCTCAAACTCCTGGGCTCAAGCAATCCTACTGTCTCAGCCTCCCGAGTAGCTGGGACTACAGGCATGCGCCACCATACCCGGCTAACTTTTTCTATATACATTTTTAGCTGTCCAATTAATTTCTTTCTATTTTTGGTAGAGATGGGGTCTCGCTCTTGCTCAGGCTGGTCTCGAACTCCTGAGCTCAGAACGATCCGCCCGCCTCGGCCTCCCAGAGTGCTAGGATTACAGGCGTGAGCCACCGTGCCCGGCAACTTTTGGGTCTTTAAGGGTGACTTTAATTTCCAACATAGCCCTAGACAATATTGTTTTTTATTTATAATATGAATTTTTATTATTTTTTACAAATATTTACAATATTTGTTTTTCTGTCTTGGCCAAGGCAAGTTGGGAGGGACAGTTTCAGAGCTTCCATTTGGCTTTTTCCACTTCTATAGTTCTTATGCTATGGGTTAAGAAACCAATATGAGGTTCTACTAACTACAGAGTGCAGTGACTGGGGAAATGATCACTGGATAGACCATGGAGCCAGTGAACCTACTGTGAGTAGGATCTTTGTCAAGACTTTATTATCTGGCCGCCATAACCCTCTTCCCCAACAAGGGGGCCATGATAATACTTTGGATTCGTAGGTATTAATGGCAAATCAGACCCTACCACCAACACTCCTCAAAATGCCTTGGTATTTCTCTTTCCCTTGCATATAGTTACCTGAGTAAATGGCCATAGGTCCCTTTGGGGTAGGTCTGAGAGAATCAATATTGTAAACACTTGCCACGTGTCATAAGGTTTTTCTCATGGGGGATCCTCAGTGTTCTTCAGTCATTGAGTTCTGAATCTGAAAAGGGTCTCAAGTTATGAAAGAGGGAAGAGATCATGACTTTATTGGGGCAGGTGCTCTCAGGATTTTAGTTATCCATCCTTGGTTTCTTTTGATTCTATTGATTGAGCAACGATGCCCATCTCTCGCCATTAGGGACTCCTGTGCTATTAATGGTCTCCATAGCACCCTGAGGGTCAGGGTCCCCATTGCTTGCTGCCTGGACTTTGCTGCTCATTACAGTAATTGAGCCTATCTTGGTTCTGATAATTAAGCATTGCCACCTGGCCCCCATTATTTGGAGATCTTATCATTTGCACTGCTATCAGGTAGCCTAGTTTGGTACTAGCATCTCCTAGCATCAGCCTTAGCTGGTGGTGTGCTAGAGCTGGCTCTCACAAGATCAATTGGTTCTCATCAGCTCCTAAAGACTGTTACATTTTTAGGAATTTTATTAGCCAGTTGTTAAACACATGATGTTGTATGTTACATGACAGGTGAATGATCCCTATGTTGATAAACTCTCCCTTATCCAACACTATTCTCCTTGACTCTGCACCTTCATGTTCCAGTCATACATATTTTCTCAGCTCCTGCCCATATGCCTTAGCTAGGACCTGCAGCACCTTTTCTTCGGTAGCAGGTCCAGCACCTCCCACCTGTGTTAAATTGTGATTGACCCTAGTTTATTATGCTGTAGCCAGAATATAAGGTGGGAGTGTGTCCTGGACAGAGGTGGATGGGTGGGGAATGGCATTTATCTTGCAAAGCAGAAGACTTAGTATCATCTTCCAGGAAGTGGGTAGAGCTAACGTTTAATGGAGGGAGAGGACAGGGCCACTTGTGCCAGCTCAGAGGAATCAGAGAAATCTGAAGGTTTAAGATTGTTAAGTGAATTAACCAAGAAGACCCATTCCAAGAGGTAGGGTCACACTCCTTTCTGTCAGTCACCTGACCTTGATGAAACCGAATTGCCTGAGTTGAGAAACAAATATTTATGGAGCTTCACTATGGTAATTAAGGCTGAATCTGATCCTCAGCTTTTTCTGCCTTCAGGCTACAAGAGATGAGCTTTTGCTGCCCAGGAGGCCTTCTGGCTTTCCCATTTTGCCTTCGGTTGATAAATAAACCCTTAGCCTTTCCCTTTCCCCCCCCAATATATTGACTGATAGCATTTAACAACCATCATATTCCAGTCCTTTTTTTCTTTTTTGGTTTACAAATGTATTGAGGTTTCACTGACGACAGTAGACTGCATGTGTGTGTGTGCGTGTGCATGTGTGTTTGTGTGTAGTGTGCAACTTGGTAAGTTTTGACATAAATATACATCCATGAAACCATTATCAAAATCAAGATAGATATTTCCATCAACCCCAAAAGTTTCCTCCTGCCCCTTTTTAATATATCCTTTCTTTCACCCCTATCCTCAGATAACTTCTGATCTGCTTTCTGTCACTATAGATATATTTGAATTTTCTAGAATTTCATGTAAATGGAATCACACAGCATGTACTCTTTTTTGTCTGGCTTCTTTCATTAAGTATAATGATTTTGAGATTTACACACATTGTTGAGTGAATCAGTAGTACATTCCTTTTTATTATTGAATAGTATCCCATTTAATAGATTTACCAAATATGTTTTTCCATTCACCTGTTGATGGACATTTGGGTTGTTTCCAATTTTTGTCCAACACAAGTAAAGCTGCTATGAACATTTATGTCCAAGTATTTGTATGGACAAAGCTTTAGTTTCTCTTAGGAAAATATCTAGAAATAGAACGGCTGGATCACAAAACAGGTGTGTACAGTATTTACCTTTTTTGTAACATTGCAAAACTATTGCAAAGTGGTTGTATGGAAATAAGAATGAGAAACAAAACAAACACACAAAACCCCATTTAATCTCTCACTTCAGGGTAAAGGGAACACTTAAAATGAGTGAGAAAATCTGTATCTGCATTTTGAAAAAAAATTCCTCCAAGGTAAAAGGCATTTCAATGACAGATGTTTGGAAATATTTCCATCATTATGGGATTTTGTTGTCAAAAATGATGTATGTCATCTATAAAACTCTCCTCTCTGAATATTTAAAATATCACTAAAACAAATTTATCTGATCTAATTTTAAATCTTTCAAAAAGTTTTGAAATTGTTTAAAATATGAAAATGCAAAAAAAAATTTGTTTTCGAGAACAATTTGTTGACATCTGGGAAGGTGGAAATTTATTACTTACATTTCAATAAAAATCTTTTTATTATTGGTAGATGAACTGAAAAATTAATATTCTGATTTAGTAGGTGAAACTAACCCTTCAATTTGAATCCATAATCTTTTCAGGATTTTTTTTTAGCTTTGAGAGCCATTAACATCAAATATTGAAATAAACTAAACTTATAACCAGAACTTCATATCATTTTATCCATAGTACCAATCCAAATTTTATAAAAACAAAGCACATTTCATTACATTTCTATTACTAAATTTTTTTGGTAAAGGCAAAGAAATGTTTTCTTGATAATAAAATAAAATGTATTTAAGAATAGTGTTTAATTTCTATCTCATCCTTTTAAAATCTCTTTTTTTAGAGCTTTGACTTATAATGTATATAATATATTAGCACAGCATAGTATTATATGCTGTATATAATTTATAAAGAAATATGCATATATCAGAGGTATTAGCTGAATTTTATTGATGGGGTGCCCAATAAAATTTGGGGATCATAGGTCTATATGATGAGAAAACAACCCATATATTTAATTAAATATCAGGTCATCTCAATAGCAACATTTAGTCAAAATATCTAAGGTAGGTCTTTTTCCAAGAAGAAAACCCAGAAGGTGGTACATCTTAATCTAGATATTAATGTACTGTAGTATAGAGAACAATTCTTAAACTATGGTTCATGGACCCCTGGGGCTGTGAAATCAGACTATTTTCATAATAATGCTAAGACATCATTTGCCTTTTTCACTGTGTTGGCATTTGTACTGAGGGTGCAAAATCAATGGTAGGAAAAACTGTCGAAGCCTTAGTATTAACCAGGGCACTGAAACCAAACTATTAATTATACTCTTTACTGTTACATACTCTTGGGAAAAATAAAAAAGCTTATTTCACTTAAGAATGCCCTTGATGAAGCAATAAAAATTAATTATTAAATTTTGACTCATAATTATATCTTTTTTATTCTCTGCATTATGTGTGGCATACGTAAAGTGCTCCTGCTGCATATCCAAGTATGATGGTTGTATTGAAGAACAAGAACTTACACTGTGTTTTGAATTGCAAGCTGAACTAGCCCCTTTTGTTCATAAAACACCATTTACTAATGACTGAGAGAAACTGGTTATTCAGACTTAGGTACCTTGGGAGATAATTGTCTCAAAAATGAACCAAGTGTTCCTGTCACTTCAGGGAACACAACTGACAGTATTCTTTGCCGATGATAAAATTTGAGTTTTCAAGTGAAAACTAGAATTTTGGAAAACTTATATGCTTCCCAAGAGCTTGGCAGTTTCTCAATACTTGAAGATGGTTTTCTGGTATCTTTCTGATGAGACCAGTGATATTAACAATTGTGATTTTTGAAATATTGTTTAATGAAATATACGAACATAGGGATGATCTGACTAGCTCAACCAATCCTCTTGTTTGCTTGTTCCCAAATGGTCAATGCATGATGTTAACAAGATCTTTCGTGGGTAAAATACCCATTCAAAGTGCAATGGATTTTTTTTTTAAAGAGATAGGCTTTGTTAGCCTTTTCAGATCATTATAGACATCCTTCTTTGATATTACAATATGAATTAACAAGCGGCGATTTATTAAAGGTTACTTGCAACATGAAATCCAAAACCATTATCAATAAACTCTTTTACTGTGTTACATTAAAATCTATTGCACTTTAGGCCAGGCGCAGTGGCTCATGCCTGTGATCCCAGCACTTTAAGAGGCTGAGGCAGGAGGAATGCCCAGGCTGGAGTGCAGTGAGTGGCACGACCATAGTTCACTGTGACCTTGAACTCCTGGGCTCAGGAGATCCTCCTGCCTCAGCCTTCCCAGTAGCTGGGACTGCAGGTGCACACCACCACACCCAGCTAATTTTTATGTATTTTATTTTTTTAGAAACTGGGTCTCACTATGTTGCTCAGGTTGATTTCAAACTCCTGGCCTCAAGCATTCCTCCCGCCTCAGCCTCCCAAAGTGCTGGGATCACAGGCGTGAGCCACTGAACCTGGCCTAAAGTGCAATGGATTTTAATGTAACACAGTAAAAAAGTTTATTGATAATGGTTTTGGATTTCATGTTGCAACTAACCTTTAATAAATTGCCACTTGTTAATTCATATTGTACTATCAAAGAAGGATATCTATAATGATCTGAAAAGGCTAGTAAAACACTCCTCCCTGTTCAAACTTCATATTGAGATTTTCTTCATGTACTTCAACCAAATCAACATATTATAATTGATTGAAAGCAAAAACATGTATGACAACCTGTCATTTGCAAAATCTTTCTGTTCTTACTAGTTGTTTTTGTTTTGGAATTAAGAATAGTTAATTTCTATAAGATATATCTTATATTCACATTTAATGGGATTGTTATTTTAAAATAAATTAATACTTTAACAGTTTCTCAGTTTTAATAGATATAATCCACATGACCAAAAGTTCTTTGGAATCTTTGATAATTTTTAAGAGTATAAAGGGGTCTGGAGACCAAAAAGCTTGAGAACTGCTACTTTAAAAGGAAGTTAAAACAGCATGATACCTTGACTTTGCTAAGATTGTTAAGGGTATATATGTAAAAGGAGAAGATACTCACATCAGATAGTGATGGGCAGATATAATAATTAGTTAAATTTTTCTTTTGTTTTTACTCTTTCCTCTTGTGTTTGATGTCTGTTATGGCTGGGTATTTTATCCTCATTGTCTAATCATAGCAAGAATAATTCTGACAATATGGGTGACCCTCATAAATCATATAACCCTGCTGAGAGTAAAGAGATGCATTTTCTTGTCACAATTATCCAGACTATTTACGTTGATTATATTTATTTTTTCAGACTCAGGATTGGCAACAGTTGGAAGATTCTTAAGTTACAGTTTTCTTCTGCTAGAGCTAAAAATTTAAGAAAATCCCTGGATACCATGGTCATATCTACGATCCTGAAATCATTGTTTTCAACGCAATGCGAAATTATTTATTGAGACCAAATGCTTTACAAAGAAAAAATCCAATAAGCATTTAAATATGCGCTGTAATTTTAGAAGACAGTTAAGCCCTGTCCTGACATAGTATGCTCTCTCAGACACTGGCTTATTCTAAATGCTTCAGCAAATAACCCAAATGAGTACAGTAAATCCTTATCCTTCCTTAGAGCACTGCTGGAGCAGATTTCTCCCTAACCCTGGCTAAGGCTCTCTTTATTTATTAGATAGATTAAACTTAATTCCCTTCATTTATACTTATTCTTTCTAAGAATAGTTGATACATTGGAATTCAAAAAGGCTCTTTCAGGTTTGACATGCAAGTTTAATGTCAGCTTTTTTTTTTTTTTCAGTTTGGCTAAATCAAAACAAAGGAATAGTTTGCCCGCTAAAAGCACACTATGCAGAATCCAGGACCTATATGATGACTCAGCATTGTGTTTTAGGCTCATGATTTTTCTGGGAATTTGATGCAGCTACTGAGAATACCAATAGCATTGGCTTTAAGTTCAGTAGGAATAAGCTGAATTTAGGAAAGGCAGAATCTTACTAAGCAGACTCCTGGTTATTCCTTCAAGAACTTCTTAGTTGAAATACTATTGTTGAATCACCCTTGAACAATTCTTCACTGTTTGGAAAACACAAAGCATAATGGCTCAGAGCACAGGTTCCGGGTTTGAACCTTGGCTGTACCACTTGCACATCACATGACCCTGGTTAAGTCCCATCATCCCTCTGTATCTCAGTTACTGGTATGTATAAAATAAGCAGAGTAATAAGCTACTGCCTGGAATCATGTGGTTTATATGAATAATAAATGTAAAGTATTTAGTCTGATACTAAGGAATCAATAAATGTTATATATAATTGCTTTGCTTTATTTCTTAAGCCTCACAAAATCCCTTATTGTTGAGTAAGTATCTGCTATGGTTTGAACACCAGCTGCAAAACTCGTATTGAAATTTAATTGCCATTATAACAGTATTAAGAGGTGGAACTTTTAAGAGATGATTAGGCCATGAGGACTCCACCCTTGTGAATGGATTAATGGAATTATCGTGGGAGTGGGTTCATTATCGCAGGAGTGAGTTCCTTGTAAAAGGATGAGCGTGTCCCCCTTTTGTCTCTCTCTCTCTTGAGCTCTCTTGCCATTCTGCCTTCCGCCATGGGATGTCACAGCAAGAAGGTCCTTACCAGATGCTGGTGCCTCAATCTGGGACTTCCCAGTCTCCAGAACTGTGAGAAAATACATTTCTGTTCATTTAAAATTACCCAGTCTATGTTATTCTGTTATAGCAGCATGAAACAGACTAAGACAGTATTCCTAAGGGTAAACTGAGGGCTCAGAAATTAATTTTCCATTGACCCAGAGCCTGTCTGTGGCAGTTCCTCTGATTCCAAACAGCGCACTTCCTAATATGTTGTTCTAAATCTACAAATTTCATTTATTTCTTGTAAGTATAGGAATCAAAATCACAAAAGCTCAATCTCTTACATAGTCTTAGGCCCCATTTAATAATTTAGAGAATTCATAAGTGTATAATCTTGAACTTCGACACTTCTTGAACAAAGTACATACTATTTAATTATTGAATCTATCTAATTTTCTGTTAACTATATATTGTTTTATTACCTTCATATGATATTAAAATCTATCATTCTTCAGTAGATATTTATGGACCAAAACTTTTGCACTTAGGAATATTGGCTCACACTTGACAAGGTAGCTTCTCAAAATTCTAGAGGGCAGAGACAATATTAACATTATATTAATAGAGAGTCCAGCACAGTGACCTGAACAATTGAGCATATTAGGGGAGTTCATTTATATGTTTGTTTACCCAGCATATATTTATTGCCACCCTCACAGTATGCAGGCACTGCCCTGGGACACAGCAATGGATAAGTCAGACAAGGTTCTTGCTCTTACAGAAATTATTATGGAGGGAGGAGGAGAACATGCAAACAATAAATAAACACATACGAAAGATAATTCCAGAGAATGTTAGTAACAGCTAAGAAGACAATGAACCAGGATGATGGGATACAGGCTGATGGTGGGAGACTGGTGAGGAGGGCTGAGGAGGTCTTAGATATAGTTGTCTGGGAAGACCTATCTGTGGAGGTAGCATTTGCGCTCAGTACTTTGATCATTAGAGAAAACCAGCTGAGCAAAGAACCAGGGCTCATTCATTGGAAACAGCAAATATAAAGATTCTGAAGTGGGAATAAGCTTGGCATGTTGTAGGAATAAAAAGATGGAATAATTATAAATAATAAAACTGAAAATCTTTACAAGGTCTTTTTTGTCCATTTAAGAAAAATACAGGCTTTGGATCACCAATTACATCAGTCACTTTCATTTACCTTCTAGAAAAAAGGACAGGAGTGGCTGAGGTACACATTCACTTTGAAGCATTTTGAAGGGAAAACCTGGTTTCAGCTTGTTGACTCTTACTATAGTGCTAAAATATGTACTAGACTTTTTTCAGAAGATACTGGAGAACCAAAACTTTCACCGTTAGGACATTGGCCCATCTGAAATCTTAGACTATTTTAATAAACTTCACCAAAAGCCTCAAATCCAGTATCATTATTTGTAAATCTGATCTTTAAGCACACATGACTATCCGTGCTCAAGGAAATATAAGATCTTACTCTATCCCCACTTTTTATCTGTTCCCATTTTCTCCTCACTCAATGGGTTATTCAAAAGTTCCCATTTTTTCCTTCTTTCTCTCTTATACACACACACACACTGAGATAATATCACACCAATACCTGATGAGTGCATTTTTCTCAATGTTTATATGAAATCTCCAGAATAGGCAACTCTACAGAGACAGGAAGTGGATTAGTGGTTGCCTAAGACTGGGGGGTTTGGGGAATTGGAGGGTGATGGCTAAGGGGTATGGGATTTCTTTTTGTAGTAATGAAAATGTAAACTCAATTGTGGTGATGGATGCATAACTCTTTGAGTACACTTAAAGCCATTGAATTGTGTACTTTAAATGGGGAATTGCATGGCATAAGAATTATATCTCAGTAAAGCTGTTTATAAAGCTAATAGAGAGCTGGGCATAGTGGCACACACCCATAGTCCTGGCTACTCAGGAGGCTGAGGCAGGAGGATCGCTTGAGCCCAAGAGTTTGAGGCCAACCTGGGCAACATAACAAGACTCCATCTCTCAAAAAACATTAAAAAGGGTTTTTTTAAAAGCTAATAGAGGAGAAAAATGGAATAAAAATAGTATGATACAAAAAAAGACAAGAAGGGAGAAATAAAAGAATAAAAAGCAGATGGGACAAATAAAACAGTAGAAAGATAGTACACTTAAACCCAAACATTTGATAATTACATTCAACTGGACTAAAGATTCTCTTTGAAAAAATATTCAGTGAAATGCAAAGGGCCAAAAAACATAAAGACTTACTTTAAAGCTATAATAATTAGGACACTGCAAGAATAGACACATAGAACAGAATGCTGAGACTAGACTTCGTCTACATGTATAAAGGCACATGATTTATAAGAAAGAAGCCACTGCAATTCCACAGCGGGCAAGGATGGTCTTTTCAATAAATGGTGCCAGGTTACTGGAGATCTATATGAAAAAATTAGCCCTTATCTCTACTTCATACCATAAAAAATTAATTTGAGATGATCAAAGACCTAAATGTGTCCCAAATAAAGCTTCTGGAAGAAAATATGGGAAAATATCCTCATAACCTAAGGATAGAGAAGAATATCGTAAACAGGACAGAAAATGTACTGTCCATAATAGAAAAGACTGATAAATTATACTTCAGTAAAATTAAGAACTTCTATTTATCCAAATACAGAATCAATTGTGTGGAAAAGTAATGGACTGGGGAAGATATTTTCAATACATGTATCTTCCAAAATTCTTTTTTATTTTATTTATTTATTTATTTATTTTTTTGAGACAGAGTCTCACTCTGCTGCCCAGGCTAGAGTGCCATGGTGTCAGCCTAGCTCACAGCAACCTCAAACTCCTGGGCTCAAGTGATCCTCTTGCCTCAGCCTCCCAGGTAGCTGGGACTACAGGCATGCACCTCCGTGCCCAGCTAATTTTTTATATTTTTAGTTGTTTGGCTAATTTCTTTCTATTTTTAGTAGAGACGGGGTCTCACTCTTGCTCAGGCTGGTCTTGAACTCCTGAACTCCAGCAATCCTCCCACCTCAGCCTCCCAGAGTGCTAGGATGACAGGCGTGAGCCACTGCGCCCAGCCTGCCAAAATTCTTATACATAGAATATATGTGGGGACTTCAAAAATTTCATGGAAAATGGAATTAAAAGATAAAAATAAAATATGCAAACTTTAGTTATCAACATAAGCTCCATCAAGTTCAAGACACTTTTGTCAGCAATAATATCAGCCATTTAGTCCATCCCTAAAGAACAGAAGGTCCTGTGACTTTAACCATGTCAATGCAGTCTTTTTCACATTAATAACTAAAGAAAAGTGAGTGCCCTTTAAGGATTTTTTAATATTAGAAAACAAAAAGAAGTCAAAAGAAACCAAATCAGGATGATAAGGTGGATGCCTGCTGATTTCCCATCGAAACTCTCACAAAATTGCCCTTGTTTGATGAGAGGAATGAGCAGGAGCGTTGTTGTGGTAGAGAAGGACCCTTTGGTGAAGATTTCCCAGGCATTTTTCTGCTAAAGCTTTGGCTGACTTTCTCAAAACAGTCTCATAATAAACAGATGTTATTATTCCTTGGCCCCCCACAGAAAGTCAACAAGCAAATGCCTTGGGCATCCCAAAAAACCGTTGCCATGACCTTTGCTCTTGACCTCTCTGCTTTTGCTTTGATTGGACCATGTCCACTTCTTATAGCCATTGCTTTGATTGGGCTTTGTCTTCAAGATTGTACTGGTAAAGCCACGTTTCCTCTTCTGTTACAGTCTTCAAAGAAATGCTTCAGGATCTTGATCCCACCTGTATAGAATTTCCGTTGAAAGCTCTGCTGTTGTCTGCAGCTGATCCAGATACAATGGTTTTGGCACCCATTGAGTGGAAAGTTTGCTCAACTTTAATTTTTCAGTCAGAATTGTGTAAGCTGAACCAATTGAGATGTCTATGGTGTTGGCTATTGTTTGTGCTGTTAATCATCAGTCTCTTCAATTAGGACACCAACAAAATTAATTTTTTCCTTGCAAGTTAATGTAGGATTTATCTTCAACATTGTCTTGTCCCTTCTTAAAATGAGTTATCTATTTGTAAACTGCTGATATCTTTGAGTCATTATCCCCACAAACTTTTTGTAAAACATCAATGATTTCACCATTCTTCCACTCAAGCTTCACCGTAAATTCACTGTTTGTTCTTGTTTCAATTTTAGCAGAATTCATGTTGCTCTGATAGGGGCTTTTTTCAAAGTGATGTCTTATCCTTCTTAGTGTCTCAAACTAGATCCTGTTCAGACATATATGCTTATGTAAAAATTCATTAAGTGGCACACCTAAGATTTGTGCACTCTACTGCAGATAAGTTATCTCAAGAATAAATAAATTAGTTGGTTGAGAGTTATATCTATATATTAGTACACAGAATAATGGTGAGCAAAATAAACTTCATATTTGATTTTGTAAGTATCAGTGAGAATTCTTGGGTGAAATATGTAAATGGAATATGGAATTTAAGTAACACATTGGTCAAAAATATGTAACATAATGTAAGTAATAATAGTAATGTAGTAGACAAAGTATCTACAGAAAAAACAACAACTAGAAAACAAAAGAAAAGCAAAGAGGATTTGGGCTGTTTGCATTTCCTAAATAAACGATGTCATGCAGGGTATTATTATCATACAAGATGTTTTCTGGGGGGAAAATACCATATTTCAGTGTCTGGGGGGAAAATACTATATTTCGGTGTCTAGTCAGCACAACAGAAACAACTCTAAGTATTTCTGACATTGAGCCTTTAATACAGAGGATGGTTTGCAAAAGTGTTAGTCGGGCTGAAGGGACAAAAAGGTGAATGAATGCTACCCAGATATCAGTAACTACCAGAAGCTGCCAACTCCTAAGGCTGGAGGAGCAAAAGGGAAAAGAGTGCTGCCCAGATCCCATGAGCACCGTGCTGCTGAGACTTCTGACACCACATTGCCACTGCTGCTATTGGAAAGACCGCAGTTGCCACTTTATAGGAAGCCAGCAATCTCAGTGAAGCTTCAGGATTCTGGAAGCCACAGTCCCACCTTTGCTGGTGTACTTGCTGCTGCTGCTACTGCTGGAGCTGGTAATTGTCCTCTGCTGCTGTTCCTACAACTGCGCTGCTGTTGCTACAATTGCATCACTATTACCTCAACTGCAGTTGCTGTGATGGCCTGCCACTGCTGCTGCCCAAGACAGAGCAGAAAGAAAATAAGGGCTTTTCTCCTCTTCCTGCTTCCTAACCTCTTGCCAGGGCCCTTCATTGAAATAACCTAATCAGAAACCAACTGATGAGAGATTCTGAGATATGTAGTTTTCAGGCTTCCAGCCCTTGAGATACAGAAAGGAGGATAAAATGGAGTTAAGGACCAACAGTCAAATAACTAGAATGATACTGTAGAGTCAAAGATGAGTTAAAATTAAATGCATTTCTTTACTTCTGGATTTCTCAAAACCTTTAATATGCTACTGTGCTTTGAAAATTTTCAGAAGGGAGTTATAGTTTGTAGGGCTTCTCAATTTTATATGACTAAAGACCTATTTTTCCCCTATAGAACACATTTGTAACATCTTATAAGATCTCAGACTAGGATAAAAACAGGAACAAACAAAAATGATATTGCTGTTGGAGTATAATAAGGACACAGGAAGGCAGATTATATAAACAATGCTTTCCTAATACAAATTATAAAAATTGCAGGGGGGAAAAGTTAAAGTGGTAATGTAAGAAGCCAAATATACCAAAGTTATGTAAAGTAATTATGCTAAGGGAACAGGATTGGCAAATCCTTACATTTCTTGGATCTTTTTCTAATGGTCATCTATTGTTTTGGTAGCTCATTATATCACCACCTTCCTCTTTGGTAGAATCCCATGGGGAAAAATAAAGGATGGAGGTCTCTGTTCACAACATGGAAGCTGAAGGGAAAAGATAGATAGTCTTTCTCCTTAGTTATGGCAACTAGAGTGTGGGACTGTAACATAAGTACAGTCACTTTATCTACAAAGACGTCATAAGTTCAGAGGTGTTAGTGTCCAGAGGCAGCAGACACCAGCAACACAGTGGCCTCCCGGCAGGATCAGTACCAATAGAACATCCTACATGAATGGCTCTTTTGGCAGGATCTTGGCTGTATTTGTCTGTCTAGGTTTCTGCCCAAGTTTGTATTTCCAGCTTTCTTCCCTATTGTGCAACCTTTAACCCTTCCCAAATTATTTTTCTTCTTAACTGAACCAGATTTATTTTCTGTTGTTTGCAACCAATAACTCTTAACTGAAACATTCTTAGAAAGTAGAGAAAACCAAAATAGAAACCAATATTGCAAATTTCTAACCAATTAGAAAGAAGGTTTGGATACATAGGAGAAAGTTACTATGAAATAATTGCATTCTAATAGAATGTGTAGATTTAAAAAGCATGTTTATAAAGATTCAGAGAAACACTATACTTAATAGAAAAAGGGGGAAGTTATAAAATGATATCTGACTGTATAAATATGAATAATCTCAAAGAACAGGAAAGTAGGAGCGAAGTGTAAAGAGACTGGAATGGCTACAATAAAGCGCTCTCTAATCTGCCCTGATGTAGAACAATGAGTAGAAGAATGAAAAGAAGGAAATGTGTCCCAATATAAATGTGTCTGTAAGAAGAATGTGGGCATTATGGTTTCTACCGTGATCCCATCTTCAGGGCCAATGTACTCATTCCCAAGCTGCTGGGAGTACAGGCTCACGGGTGCATCTCTCACTTGAAACTGCTCTGGGCTGCAGGGGGTTGCCCTGATCTGAGGTTACAAACCTCCCAAGTGTGGCTGATGTAGAAAGAAAAACCCTGGCCCCTTGTCTCAATTTGGGATAACTCTAAGGAACCACTGGCTCTAAAGAACCACTCCAGCTCCAGAGCAACCTGTAGGATCAACTGGGGCCTCAGTTACAACCACTTCCACTCCTCTGTCTGCCCAGTCCTGCCTTCCTCTCTTCCTTACGGGTATATCTCCGAGGACCACTCTCCAGCGAGCCTTTTGCATGAAACTCCTCATCTCAGGAACTGTTTCTAGGGAACTCAATCTAAGACAAAGATTGAAGTCCAGAATAAATGTAAATTTGTGAATATTCTTTTTCTTCTTTTTTTTTTTAGAGATGGGGTCTCACGGCGTTGCCCAAGCTGAACTGGAACTCCTGGGCTTAATTGATTCTCCCACCTCAACCTCTCAAGTAGTGGGGACTACAGGCACGTGCCACCGCACCCAGCTTCAACCTTCTATTTCTTCCCAGCTTCTCTAGCAAGGATTGTCTTCAATCTGTAAGTGGCAGAACAATCAGCCTAAATAAGGAAGTGCAGTCCAATTAAGACAAGTAAGATAATAAGAGAGTACTGTTATTTTTAATGAAATCATTAATTTAAAAAAAGAATTATACATGTTCATTGTAAGAATGTGAGCCAGAGCTGCCAGCAGCTTTGCCATGTGGAGAAATCCTGCCTCTGGAGTAGGATAGAATGAAGACAAGAAGCTGAAAAAATTGGATATGGAGCAAAGAAAGAGTCCTGGAGACTCAAGTCCATTAGACAACAGCTCCAGCCCTGCCTGGTTTGATTACATCAACGAATAAATCCTTTTTTGTTGTTCGGTTTTTTTTCTTTTTTTCTTTTTTTTTGCGTAACTGAGTTCTAGCTGAGTTTTTCTTTTAGTAAAAACAACTGAAAAATAATAAATTTATCCATGAGAATTCTGATGCTCAGAGGGGCAAAGCCACTCCCCCAAGTTACAAGCAGTAAGCAACAGAGCCAGGATTCTAAATGAGCCACAACCCGACTTCTCTTTCCATTTTTACTCTATGGATCAGTAGTTTTCTATTAGTCCATTGTCTGCTGACAAGTACCAAGGTCTTGTAGGAGAATCCCCCTTAGTAGATTGTATTATTGCTCCTAATTATTTGTTCATCTTTGAACATCCATCCTTGCAGTGCTGCCCTTGGAAGAATGTGCATTTCTGCCTACGAAGCCCATGCCCACAATGGCATTGAATCTATTCTTAGAATCAACTCAGCACTCAGACTCAGAGAACTACCACATACCACTTTGGCATCAGATTCACTGAGAAGAACATAAGACAGGAACTGCCCAGAGACAGCTTAAAGGCAAGAAGATGCACTTTATATGGGGCGGGTGCAGGAACCAGAGCCAGTATCTTCTGTTAACGGACCTCAGAAATATAGCTTCTGGCATCACCACATGCCCAGTTAAAACAGTCACCACATTCGGGGATGCTAAAAGCAACCGAGTCTCCATCAGGTATTTATAGTGCATTTATAGTTTCTCCCAACCAGATGCAATTTCCAATCAGAAATCATTTTTATTATAAGTGATGTCACTGAGTAACATTGTTAACACAGTATTTTAATCTGGTTCCAGGGAAACAGCTAGACTGTTAACTAAAGGTCAAATTTGTATTCAGCAGGGAAAAATTTTTGTTAACACTTTACCCAAACTGCCTCACTGATAGCAGGTTTGACTATATGATTTGCTTTAATCAGTGGAATGCAAGTGGAGGTAACTTATACCTCCTCCAAGCAGAAGCCTTCTGAGCCATCGTGTGACTCCACTCTTACTCCCTTCCCTTTGAGACAAGGATGGGGCAATACCTTCAGCCTAGGTCCCCAAATGGAGAAGAGCCACGGAGCAGAGCTGCAAAGGATTCTTATCTGCCATAAAACCTCCAAGAAAGATAAAGATTGATTGTTGTAAACCATTGCTAATTAGAGGGCTGGTAGTTACTGCAGAATAACCTACTTCTGATTAATATATTTCCTTTGGAAAGATGTAGGCTGAGTTTATTGTTCTCTTACCAGGAGTCCCTTAGTAGAATCTGTCAACTAAGCCAGCTAGTTGTTTGGGGTGTCACAGCCTTAATTCTGGCAATAATCCCTAACTCAAGAGTCTAATGGAACATCATCTCCCCTTACTGAGCAGTTGTGATATTAGGGCAGTCCAAGCAATACCAATTATTAAAACACAGAAACTTAGAGGAGCACTGTGTGGAGCTGAAACTCTGACGTCTGAGACCAGAGTGCTGCTCAGCTGGTGTTGGTGTCTCTGAGTTTGGAGGAGGTGTCTCTTCGAGCTGGGACCCATCTCTGAGGAGGGGTTTGGTGTCGCTGTCTCTGGGGCAAGGGTGCGATGCAGCTAGTTCTGCAAGCGTTAAGAAAAAGGCATACTGGATCCAACTGCCTTTCATAGGGTATCACGGGCAAGAACCACAAGCAAACAGAAAGCTTATACGAAGAAGCAGTCCCTTCTTCCTCCTCCAACCCTTTGTCTCCCTCTAGCACCCCTATTGCCAGGGCTTATCTGCCGGCTTAGCAGGGAGCCAGCCGGCAAAGCAGAACTGGGGTTTGGAGAGCCCCAGCAAACCACGCTGTGATCAGTGCACAGCGACACCTGGCTAAAGGGGTGAGTGAGGACCACAGTTCAACTCGTGGTCTCCTTGCCAAGCTCTAAGTCCTTGTGTCGGGCTATGTCAGCCTGGAGGAAGAGTCATTTTTTTTCTAATTTGCACAAAGATATCACGTAGACTAGTACACATACTGATTCAAGCATTAGCAATCAAATCTTCCATCTTTGAATTGGCTATGAGAAGCATGTTATTTTCACTGTAATGTTTCAGGCAAAATTACATGGCATCAACATGAAAACTTCTGCGGTTTCGTATACAGCTTTCCTTTGTATACCATCAAAGTTTTGTATGCATTTGTTTGAATTTTCTCCATTTTTCTACCATTTCTCACCATGGGTACAGCTTTTTTTTTTTTTTTTTTTTTTTTAAGACAGAGTCTTGCTTTGTTGTCCAGGCTGGCCTGAAACTTCTGGCCTCTAATGATTCTCCTGCCTCAGCCTCCCGAGTTGCTGAGATTACAGGCCCATACCTCCACGCCTGGCAGGTACTGGTTTTGATTTGCAGTGTAGGTTCAGTCCCCTCCTTTCTCATATGCTGGACTTCCAGCTGTGCACCCACAGTAAGTATTTGCTGCTTCCACAGGCCTCTCTCTTATGTTTCCTTCTCTTGTCTTTCCACTGGAGTGAATAAGCCACTTTGCTCTTGTTCCTTGTCTTAAGCCAGTCTTACCATATCCTACAAAATATTCAGTAGTTTTACTGATGATCTAAATGAAGGCTTTGAAAAAATTATTTTCAAATTTGTTGATGACACAGAAATAGAGGGTTAGCTAAAATGACAGATTTCTAATGATTTCTGGAGATTGAAATACTGTATTAATAGTAAAAATATGAAATTTATGAGAGAAAGGAAAAAGTCAATAGAATTGAAAATAAGGATAAGAGAAAATTAGAGTAAAATCACTACAAATTTACCTAATTTGATATTTGGTAAAAATCATGAAAATGGATCACAAATTATAGTCAGGAGAAAAGTGCTATCATTCTTGCTTTCTCAACCACCTCATGAAAATTCTGAGAAGACACAGTGGATTATATAAAACTACAGATATATATAGGTATACAACAAAATGTTCGTGGTGGTTATCTCTGATTCAAGAATGGTAAATTTTTATTTTATTTTACTCCTGAAAATCATATTTTCTCTATTGTACATATATTTACTTTGTAATAAGAATAAACTTTTAAAAAATAAAAGCAACAGACAAAAGCAACCGAATGAAGTAACCAAATATATCTGGAGTTTTAGGAAAATTCTGATATAAAAAGTATCTTCTTTACAATGATTTAAAATAGTAATAAAGCAACAATTAGAAATAAAAATTATCTAATGTGCTCCATTCAATGAAACATAAGTGAGGAGTAATTTGATATATAGTTATAGATTTCCAAAAAGGGTGAAAAAGAATAAATTGTGAATCTGTAATAGCAATATTATGGAATAGATTGGCAAATAAGAATCCATGAAACATTTTTTTTGTATAGAAACTGTCTCAAAAGGCTAATTCATTTGATGGAGAAGCAAAATGGTTAAAAAAATTGTTGAGAATTTTTTTTCCACTCTTTTTTTCTCACTTTGATAATTCATGGAAATTGCCAGGAAAAAAAGAACAACAAAAACACTCTAAAATGTAAATATAATGCCCGGAGGAGACATTATTAGTATTTCCTACCAGGTGAGAAGGGAAATGGGAAAATGGGTCTGTTTTGCTCACATTTAGAATTAATAAATAGTCTGTTTCGCTTACTACAACATTCCCAGGAAAGATTAAATCTTAGGCTATAGATCCAGCCTCATTTTGGTTCTTGATGCATTGTTTGTTCACTCAGAGAAGCCTTTCCTGGCCCACCAGTCAAGGTGAGGTTCTTCTGTCCAAGGGAGAAACTTGGAAAAAAAAAAAAAAATAGGCGAGGTTCCAGTTGTATATGCTCTCTAGGGTAGTGTTGTTTTTTTCAGAACATGAGCCTCAGTTCATAATTATACTTCCATTAGTATGATTATTTGATTAATATCTGAATACCTCATTTGACTATCAGCTCCATAAACTGTGAGCTGTGCTATGCATGGTATCCCTAGAGCCTAACCCAGTGACTGAAACATTGCAGGCATTCAGTAAGTATTTGTGAATGAATAAATAAATAAATAGATGAATGAAAAAACTTAAATGTAAATAATTAGAATGGATTCCCGAGTGGGGGCAGTAGAAAAAAATTAGGGGTTAACTTTTTAGGTACTATGAGAGAGCATCTTTAAAATATTTCTTGTGGATTTAGCAGCAGAAGATAAAAAGTCAAAAATTTAAAGGGAATAGCGTATCAGAAAGAATGTGAAAAAAATACCAGCCTTCCAGGAAAAAAAATCTGGTAATTTTCTTATATAGCTGAAAGGAATTGAATACTTTCTATTCTGAGCTCTAGTTAAATATTTTTCTAAAATATCATTCCCTTTTTATAGGTGTAAAAGGGCTGTTTCCTTGAATAAAGTATTTTCTTAAGCTAGTACCACTGGTTGATGAAATGTCTTTATAATATAATATTTGGAATAGAAAGCCACATTGAACCTTATAGTAAATAGAGTAGTTAGATTACAAGAGAAAGAGGCTTTGCCTTATTTTTTTTTCTTTTAACCTCTTGGTAGTTTTATGGGCTTTCGCTACAGATTCTTGGTTGGTAGATTTTCTAAGTAAGATTTCTTTTATACCTTTTATTCAATACTTCTAATAAGAAGAAAAAATACCTTTTCCCCTACCATCTTATAGCTTTGAAAAAAATACTGTAAGATTTCCACTGTGGATGCAGAAAATTTTTATTCACTCTGAAAAACTGGGTCATCTTGTCAGAACCTTTTTTAAAAAAAAAAAAATCTGAAAACAGGTTCAAGGAAAACAAGGTAGAAAGTTTCAACAATCCAGTGGGGAATTCCTTTTAGGGACAAAAGAAGCAAGATAGGCTAAGAGAGGTGGTTGCACAGATTTAGCAACGTTAAATCAGATACTTCTAATACTTTAAAAAACATGTACATTAGTGGGTTAAGAGTTGATTCAACAAGAGGCATAAATTGATGTCTCAGTTCTATGGAAGAACAAAAATCAACTGGCCTCCCTCAAATCTGTACATTTTAAATCTACCAAAGTATTAGTTTCCTGATTTTTATTAGAATCTACTATCAACAGAACGGTTTATTAGAATCTACTATCTAATAAACTGTTTCATTGTGGCTTTTAGGTTTATGATTCTTAGTACAAGAGAGGAAAGATAATCCCCACTGTGGTAAAAAAAAAAAAAAAGCAGGAGGAAAACACAGATTTTACTCAAGGCACACATGAGATTGGAAGAAACCAATAACTCAGTTTGAGGAGAAACAAAGTCACACCTTTTGTCCTTGAAGAAGGACAAAAATCAGAAGTGAGCTTATAAAATCTCCCTAATGATAGTAATGGTAAGATGGTATATAACGTAACTTTCCTGTCTGGCTCTTGGAAAATTTATCCAATTTAAGTAGTCATCTATCTTTCCTCCTAAATAATCTTTTAAAACTTTTCATTTCTATGATTTGTTAGATTAAAAAATTATCTGCAGAATATCTACCACAGTTTTCAAATCTAGTGTAATGAGTTGTTGTAAAAGTTTTGTTATATAAAACAAACCAACAGCAAGCTAGTTTCTCACAACTAATGTAAGATAAAAGTGAGAACAAATGATTAAAATATCCAAGCTGATAAATGCAAGATTGTTTAAAATACCTTTCAGTGTCTTAGAATATCTAAACAATGGGTTAACAAATCTCCTCCTTGCTAAATTTGAAGTTTATGAAAATTTTGATTGTATTTAATTAGAGGAATAAAATATATTTCTTCATTTTTCTTGGCGATTCTTATGGAGAGAAATAAATTTCTACAACTCTAGAACTATATTTTTATTGATAAATTTTAGCTTCTCTTTATAAGTAATAAATTTAGAAGATTCAGATTTTTTAAAAAGAAGAAAATAAAAACCCCCATCATTTCATCATATAAAAATAACAACTATGAACATCTTGGTGTCTATCTGTTCAGACTTTTTTTGCCTTTTTCTATAACACATAACGTTTTAATAAAAATGGAATCGTAATACATATTATTTTATGTAACCTGCTTTTTTTCACTTAAACATATTGAAAATAAATTTATATTTCAGTTTTAAAACTAAATATTATCTTGATATTTTAACAATGTGTTTATTATTAGACATGTGTTTATTGCTTAAAATCTATGGTGAAGATACTTATTCGCTACATTACTTATATAGAAGGCATTAAGAATGACTACCAATTTCTTTTACTAGATTTATCCTTCTGATTTTGGAGAGAAAAATAAGATTAGACTTAGATAAAATTTTATTTATCAACACTTACACAGTACTTATTTCCTGTCAGGCACTATTCTAAGCACTTTAGAAATATTAACTGATTTAACCTTTCTAATGACTGA